>VUQJ01031266.1:20650-32720 GCA_015108635.1 Andinoacara biseriatus | reverse complement strand
GACTGCCCCTTCCTGAGCCTGGTTGAGGTTTCTTCCTGTTAAAAGGGAGTTTTTCCTTCCCACTGTTACCAAGTGCTGCTCATAGGGGGTCGTTTTGACCGTTGGGTTTTCTCTGTATTATTGCAGGGTCTTTACCTACAATATAAAGCACCTCGAGGCAACTCTTTGTTGTGATTTGGCGTTACGTACATAAAATTTTACTGAATTGAATTTTTACTGCTATTATTGAAGGATTTGAAAAGATTATCATGCATTACACAGATTAATTGTAAGAACCAAAGTCACAATAATGTTTCCACATCAAATAGTACATCAGTACTGCTTAAGAAAGGTTGTTGGATGGATGGATGGATATTTATGACAGGCTCATCGGAGAGATTATGGATCCCAGAAATGACATCAACATTTTGGGACAGAGAAAATGTTCCATCTATGATTGGCTGTGATTTGATTTCAAAGGCAGCTGTTTAGCATTGCAGGCTGAATTAGGAGGGAGCTGAGGGAGTTAAGGGCCCACCTGATTTAAAGATCCATTTCTCCAACTGCAGCAGGTTAATGGACCTCAGGAGAATTGGATGTGCGGTCCGTGGCTTCACCTTATTGATCAGAGTACTTTTCATCATGCTTGCTGTGCCCTTGGTCCTGCACAGGTTCAATAAAGCTCCTGAGCTTGTCTCATCTCTGACAACACATGATGACACTCAATGAATGGTGACCGTGATGGATTGCATGTCTGAGTCTGAACATGGAAACGCAGCAGAGTTTCTCCGAAGGACGGCAGACTGCACGGACTCAGGAGGTCGACCTACACATGATTTATCAAAGTCACGGAGGGACTTTCCCTCTTTGACTGATGCATCAGTGAAATATGACTCTGTCAGAGGACGCCCGAGGAGAACATATAAGTGATGTTACTGCAGTATGAATTAAAGTCTTCTAATTGAAAGTGGTTTCAGCCTTTCTGAAAACCAGACGGGCCACATGAGGACAGCTCATGGAGCTTAAATATAAGTTAATGCATCAGACATCAGAGTGAAGCAGGAGTCGGTCAGCAGCAGAGCGACCTCATATTTACAGCCAAAACAGAGGAAACGCTTCAGACTCTGACATCCTGGATGGAAGCATTTATATATATATTCATGCACAAAAAACACATAAAGGTTCCTTTGACACTCCCGCATCATTACACAGTAAACAAGTTCATTTGGTTAATTTGTTTCCAAACACTCTGCAAATGATGGTGGGAACATTTGCATTACTCCCTTCATATTTCCAATGTACGGCTCTCAGAGGCTTTCTCTGTCGTTTGCAGGTGGGTTTGCAGAGGTGTGATAAAGGTGAAGAACCAAGATGTTTGTGGAGCACTGAGGTTTTCTGAACCATCTGAAAGATTTCCATTTCGTTCAACGACTTCCTGAGCAGCTCACCTGTACCTGTGTACATCTATCCCTGCATGGGGAAAATGAAACGTTGCTAAAATGGCAACCAAACACAGTAACACACCTTCTTGTATTACCTGTTCATTTGTATGCTGGAACATGCTAAACTCCCGTTATGTGACTGTCTTGGGAGAACGTGGAGGCTGTAGAACCACTCGGCTTTGTCACAAACCTCCATCACTGTGACATCGCAGACAATAAGGTCCCTTTAAAACTACATTCATGGATCTGTGTGAATGTGACAGAGGAGAAGCTCTGCAGTGCTCACTATGCTGCTCAGCACGAGGCAGGTTAAAAATATCCCCGCGGTTCATCGGTCACAGCTCTGAACACAATCAGAAGCCATTTGAGAGCAAAACAGGTTGGAACGGAAGCAGATGGATTCCTAATGAAATCAGCCTGTTTGATAAGGCGTTCGAGGCAACGACAAGCGAGAAATCGCCGTTATTAAGGTGGGAAAACCAGACTGATGGAGGCCCGATTCCAGCCCATCGTCCAACGGTTACTCCGTCGATCCGCCGCTCAGCTCCAACCAGCTCTGTCGAAGCTCGGTGCTCAGGTGGTCACGGTCGGATGGAAATGCCACGCGGGGATCGGAGAGGCCGAGCCAGGCCTTAAGGCCCCCGGGCCCCCCTCAGGCCATCCTCAACCCCTGCCATGCAGGATGACAGATGGCTTCCAACAGCAACATGCAAGGCTGCAGCAAAATGCCAAACCTCCTTCACAGCCGTTATCAGAGCCGTGTAGGCAAGCGGCCAGAGTCCTGAGGCAATCTGCTTTTTAGGTTACCGCTCAGTGAGGAGAAAAGAGTTCAGACAGCAGAAAGATACACTCAGCTGGCACTTCATTGGGTCCACAAGGCTAAAGCCAGAGCAGCTCAAGAGTCCTGCAGCAAATCCTCCTTCATAACAGCAACGATCAGTTTGTTTGGACTCAAAGACGTAGAATCCTTCAGAAACTTTCCACCAATCGGCAGATGTCTAATTTTTAAAAATGTATTACAAAGGCAACTGATGTTGTATCAGATTTGTTGTATGTACTTAGTAGTTATTAAAGTTTTTAATCACTTTGATAATTGTGTATTTCAGGTTTGATGACAGAGGTGCTGCTGAATGAAGGCCTATAAAAATGGAGTGAAGGACGGACCCCCGGCAGCCTCGTTCACGAGATATCACCGCTTCAGACTTCTGTCTGTGGGTCGTCTTAAAGATATCATGTATCAAACACAGACACAGGACATCACTGATGCCATCGCAACCGTCAATGAGGCCACACTACAGCGAACACGGCAAGCAATCGAGCACCGCCCTGATGTGCTTCGTGGTGCCCTGCAGAGGTGTATTAATTTGTCTGTTCATTTACTTTTCTAATAAATTTTGAAATTGCTGTCACACCAAAACAAGATCAACCGAAATAACAAACTGCACAGAAGCTGAGAACACAAAGAAAATAATAAACTGCACTGGAAACACACAACATCAGGGAGAACGCGACAAAGGGAAACTGAGACACTAAATACACTTAACGAGAGTAAGGAAAACAGGTGGGCACACGGCTGGGAATAACCAACATAATTCTTGAAGGCGAAGTTACACAGAGTAACTATACCAAGTAAGTAAGTGTTACCAGAATAAACGAGGAAGGGAGCACAAACCCAAAAGCTCTGGATCTTTAATGCAGAGACCACGACATAAATTGTAAAAGGACTTTATAGACACTGTAAATCTGCTCTTTAAAATCAATAACTGAACCTTTACGAAGGAAGAATTATTTCTTGTACCTGTCGGGATCAGTTTGAACTCCTAATAAAGTGATGGGACAATTTCCATTTTTTTAAAATAAAAAAGTGAACTAAATTCAATTCAATTCAATTCAATTTTATTTATACAGCGCCAATTCACAACAAGCAGTCGCCTCAAGGCGCGTTGTATTATAAGGTAAAGACCCAACAATACTAAACCGGTCTGAATTATTTGATGTCTCTTTGGTTTCATACCAACATTGAAGCACCAAACATGCAGTTCCTCTGCCATCCAGCAGAGGCGCCACAGCGAGTCAGTCCACGGAGACTCGCATTTTAAACTTTCCAACAGAAATAAACATGTTTGGTGGCTGTGGATCATTTCTGTCATGGATCAGCTGCGTGGCAGACCGGACTGGGAGCCAGTGCGGGATACTGGTTCACACTGGGAAATATACTAAGTAAGGACTGGTCTGGACAGGAACCAGAGACACACTTACTACACACTGCATTATTAGGGGCGTGGCCTCTCTGACTGACAGATAGATGGTGACACAGGCGGCTGTAGCTGCTAGCTGTCAGCTCGGCTTCACCTCAGCTACCTGGAGTCCCTGAACCGGACTTCTGGACCGTGTTTGAGGTTTAAAATGTAGAGTCCAGAAACCCGTGGGCATCATGGCTCTGCACTTTTTATTTAAATGCCAGGAGGACTAAAGAAGCTCAACGTTTAGTTTGAGTTCAGGCCATCATCTCATCATGTCAGGACCCAACATTTGCATGTGTGACCCCACTGGTGGTCTGGAGCCTCAGGTTGGGAGGCAGTATTAAAATCAGACTGATCTCACCCACTTTCTCAGACAGACTTTTAACCAGAGAGACAAAAGACTTAAAGACCAAACTGCTGATCTATCTAAAGAAATCCGCTCATTAAATCCTGATGTGTTCTGCGAGCTCTGAAATCCAAACAGTTCCTCACACACGAGCGTGGCGGAGCTCGACTGTTGCTGAGCAGAGAGGCTTATTTCTGAGACGCCGAACGAAACAGAAAACAGAGACGACTGAAGGCCACTTCACACACACACACACACACACACACACACACAGAGCAATAAACAGACTGCTGCAGACAGCCATGTTTCCCTGGTGATGTGTCACCACTCAAATCAGAGTATTTATGATAAAGATCAGGTGGTTATGAAGTTGTGATCATCGTTCTACTTGAAATGTCGTTAATAACTGTGATGGAAAATACATGCTGGACGCCGTCAGGCCTGCTGTGTGTTACTGACTCTGTTCATGATGTTTATAGGCACGGTGAAGAGGAGGAAGGAAGTCTGGGAGGAAGGATCTGCGGCTCCTTTGTGCATTTAGGATGCAGCAGTCTGTCACCGAAGGAGCTCCAGCTCTGCAACAGCTTCATGCATGGGGTGGAGATCCTGTCCATCAGGGATGCTATTTTGGTCAGAGTCCTTCTGTCTCCCACCACCTGCAGTCCAGAGGACATCCTAGGACAGAGCTGGCCTTCCTGATGAGCTTGTCTGTCCGCTTCCTCTCAGCTGTAGATACGCTGCTGCTCCAACATGCTGCTGCACAGAAGATGGCTGATGCTACTACAGAGTGATAGAAGGTCTTCAGGAGCTCCCCCTGCACTCCAGAAGACCTCAGTCTTCTCAGCAGGTAGAGTCTGCTCTGACCCTTCCTGTAAAGCAGGTGTTGTGAGACCAGTCCACACAAAAAAAAAAACACTTTTATTTTTGTTGGTAACACAAAATAATCTTTGCTCACCACGTGGACCTCAAGCCAGGTTTGCCCCCTGCGACCTTCCCAAAATAAAATGAGTGGTTGCTATTCGGACTGTTTGGAAGAGGTCCAGCAAGAGAAGAAACGGTGTGAGACACACGCAGGAAAAACATCACAGACGTGCATCTAGCTCTTCAAAGAGATGTCATATTTGCATCTGTGCTCACAGGAGTCCCTGATTAAGGGCTGCGAGCTGACTGTGTGCCATCTGATAGGCTGATGAAGTGGATGTCAGGGTGTCAGAGGAACTTGTGATTTGAAGCTTCTGTTGATGAAACAGCTCAGCGGCTTCACGGAGGAAAAGAAGGCGTCGGCTTGACCGACCTGCCATAAACTGCCGGCTGGTTTGATGCGTTGAGTTAATGAGCGCCACATGCACCGGCCCGGGGTTTGGGTTTGATGCCATGTTTGAACTGTTTCATGAAAGCTGTCGCCTAAACAAGCGCTACTCCATCTGGAGTCAGTCTCACAAGTAATCAAACCGGCAGCAGAGCCTGTCAGCAGTTTCACCGGAGATCCGAAAAGGTCGCTGAGCTGAAGTCACAGTTTGATGCTGATGGGCAGCAGCAGTAACAGGCACGCTCGAGCGAATGAGCAAGGCTGGAGACAGTGACCCCACTCAGTGGCTGATGATCTGCAGTCCAGTGAAACATCGGCACTCTGGCCTCATGGTGTTGTTCCATGGTGGTCTCATGGTTCTAGAGGTCTTTGTGTTTTGTTCAGCTTTGCAAACCTCAGCCATGTTCTTCTTAGAGAGGAGGGACCATCTCCTTCTTCCAAACCAGCCATACTTTTTAGCTTTTTCTAATAATGAACTTTAACCTTTAACCTGCCAGTTGAGGCCTGTAGAGTCTGAAATGGAGCTCTTGGGGTTTTTAGTTTCTCCGGGCATTGCAAAGAAAGGAAGAAAATCAGGATTCAGAGCAGTTTGAAGCCTGTGTTTGGCTCATTCAAATCTTTGGACATTTCTATCATGAACATCTGACATTTAACACTTAATATTGTTGTGATAAAATGAAGAAAAGCTGACTCTGTCTTCCTGTTCACAAACGGAAAAAAGACTGCATTACAAAACGGGACCGTTCTTTGAAACACGTCCACCTGCCAAAATCAGACCATAAAAGGTCAGCGCTGTCGTATCTTCAGGTTTCACCGGAGAAACTAAAATAGATCCAAGATGTGAAACTTTAGACAAACTGCAACCACTGAACCCAGAAAGGAGCAGAATGACTCGAGCTTTCAGGCCTCAGATGAACTTTTCCTTCCTCGTGGAAATAAGCTGACCGGGCTGCCGAAAGGTTTCCGATCTACAGCTTCACGTCAGAGAGGTTGAACGTGGTCTGAAAGCTTTGACAGACAGCTGTTTGTGTGGGAGGATTACGTTTTACTGCATGTTCGGTGCTCTTTGAAGTGGGAGCTGGGGTAAAAATTAAAGAAAACTCGAGGCTTATGCACGACAGCCCTAACAGTAATACTCAAGAGAGGCTGTTAGCTATTTACATGCAAAACACCTGGTGCAAATTTCAGCAAAAGGTCAGCTGAGTTCAAATCCATAAACCAGGAGGAAATGATGGAGTGGAAACCGTGCCCTCGCTCATCATTTTAAACCTGCACTAACTGCTTTTTTCTCAGGCTAAGAACACAGTTATCACCATCCAGCAGCTACAGTCAGGGTAATTCTTCAAGTTTGGAACCAACAACCTTGGAATGGATGGATGGATGGATGACACTTAATGAGTGGGTACTGGACATTTGGATGATAGTGATTGGCTGAAGAGATATGAACAGTCCAGGCCTCTGTTTCTGATTGGTGGATTGTGGAAACTTGTCTTTCTTTCAGATGAATGAAACAATACAATTATGTTTAAAATGGATTTACACATGTTTCTGCTTCTCCACCTGTTGATCACAATTTCCGTCTATTGGGTTTCAGTCTGGACAAAAGTCTGTATCCAAAATGTTCAGTCAGGTCTGTGAACCTGGCTCGTTGAAGGCATAAAACTATGAGGTGGTGATTCAGGTCTCCAACAGTGTTCCACCAATAACATTAAACATTTTTAGCTTTACTGCACATTGTGAGAGAGAGACCTACTGAAGAATACTGAAGAGAAACAATCAGATGATCCTCTATGAACAGCATTTGGTGATGGTGGGAAGGAAGAAACCTCTTTTAACAGGAAGAGCCCTCCAACAGAACCAGGCAGTATGAAGGGAAAGAAGAAACAAGGACACGATGCCGCGGTACAACCTTGGTGAGAACTGAGAGGTTCCTGCAGGATGACTAGAAATCAGTAGAAATGTTTGAAGCAGGGGTGTCCACACTTTTTCAGCTTGTGAGCGACTAGCAAAGCTAGCGTGGTTAAACGCGCATGCGCAGGGTGGTAACAAAACAGATGTATGAAAGTTTATCATCCATTTTCTACTTCTTTTAATGCCATGTGAGCTACATTTTTTCCCCAAATTCATTGGGGAAATAAGCCGTGTGATCTGCCTGCACCCCTCTTGCGATCGACCAGTAGATTGTGATCGACGTATTGGGCACCCCTGTTTCAAATGAACCAGTGATTGACTGACGTCCAATCAAACCTCTGGATTTAAAGTGCAGGTAGTTTGTCAGCAGATGATGTTGGTGACCAGCGACCGCATAGTTCATGTAACAGTCATCAACAGTTTTTGCTGCAACAGTTTTTCTCTTTGTTTCATCCTGATTTGTGTCTGTTTACAGGAAATCAGTATTTCCCACAATCAGCTGAATCATTTTACGCTCACAAACCCACCTTCAGCTCGTAGAGGCTGAGAAAGACTCTCCCACCAAACGTACAGCAGCATGGAGAGCCTCTACAAGAGCTAATAAACTTAACCGGAATACTCAGGAAACCAGAACAAGAAACACACCAGGAGGGAGGAAGCGAGGAGGACTGAGGATCACATACACGCAGGAGGTGATTAAGGAGGAAACAGCTGGGAAAACTTGGCACAGGTGAGCAGAGTCTGAGTAAACAAGGGAGGCAAAACCAAACACGATGCACACGGGACAAGAGACGGAGACTCGGAGAAGAGGGAAACCAGGAATTAAGTATAAACTATAACCAAGAACGCTCATGAAACTGAGGCCTGAGGATTCAAACAAGGAACCAGAAAGAACGACGTTCAAAAGCTGCAAAACCCCCAAAATAACTTTAGAAACACTGGGACAAGTTAAATAAGAAAAGATGGAAACACTGCAGCCCAGGACGGCGTTTCATGCTGCAGATATGACATATATTTACTCATAAGATAAATTAGCAGGTTAAGCTGTTCTCAGGTCTGCCTGAAGCTGGTTACTTGATGCCTTTATACAAAGATATGAAGCAGAGCTCAGAGGCTGAATAAAGCTGCAGCCTCTGTGGGAACATTTCCTCCACAGCAGAGCGGCTTCCTCCCATCGTGGTGAGGTTGAAGGTTTCTCAGCACAAAGTGGAAGAAGCTCTAAGAAACTTTGTGGAAACTGGATCAGCTTGAATCCAAAGGAGGACGCGACCCCGCTGACCTCACTGCTGCCTGCAGGGCGTGTCCAGCACAGACGTGAAAAAACCGCTCGTCTGCTTTTCCACGGAATAACAGCGGAGCGGTGTTTGCAGAGCGAGCGCTCTCTGCTTATTTATGCTCATTATGTTTTTCCCATTCGAGCCCAGCGTGGCCGCAGCTCCGCTCACTTCCTGCCAAACGAGCGTCCCGGTCGCAGTTGGCAGCGCTCCTCAGGCCGCAGCCCAATGTACACAGAGCACCTGTCAGCAGTGACCGGACAGCACAGGCCTGTTTTTACCTGCGAGGGAAACATGAAGGGTTCAGAGAGGCCCGCATTGATCTGCAGCATCAGATGGGACCTGAACCCGAGTCAGCTGTGACTCATAAAGTAAATTGTTGCAAAGCAAATGAAACGTGTTGTTACTGCAGGAGTGAGTGCTGAAAGTCAGCGTAAACAGACACCAGAAAAAGGAGCTGAGTCGGGTCAAAGGTGGTTTTTAAACCATGAGGACAGGATAAACTTCAGCATCTGTTTGTAACTGCTGCATGCTTTCAGCCTCACCCTCAGCCCGATACGTAATTAGGAAAGTGGATCGATGACAAATTGAAGCCACAGCAGGCCACGCTCGTGATATTTCATGTGAAATAAGCTCAGCTGTGAGGACACGCTCGCTGAATGTGTGTGATTGTTTCAGACTGTGGGCCGAGGAACTGCAGAGCTTCAGTACAGCAGAGCAGAAACTCTCTGTGAGACTGTCTCAAAGTGTTTCAGAGGCTGGAAGTGATTTTATTTGTCTGTCAGCAGGTGTGTGTGTCTGTGTGATGCACACAAACACACAGCAGTGTTTCCTGGAAGAGTCCACAGCGTTCCAGCCTGCAGGCGGTCAGTCAGGACTGCGACCACGAGGGGGACTTTTCCACGGATGTGAGCTGTTTGCTACACTCCTCAGTACCCGGCCTTTAAATTCACAATTAAAGCTGCAGAACTGCTGTTTTTACACTAAATCTCAGTGACCTGTGACCTGTGGACACGTGCAGTCTGAGATCTGAGGAACTTCAGTCTGATTCTGTGACACCTGTTCAAGAAAATGCAAACAGCAACCCTGGCGATCTTTCCACTGACTGCCACAGGTGACTGATTTGAGGAAGATAAAAACCGCATGTATAAAAATAAGCTTCACAGTTCGGTGACTTTTCTCCAAAATATTTTTGCTGTAAGTTTCACTTCTGCTGCATGCAGAGACCCAGCAGGGCTCTGAGTGCAGCCAAGAAAAGGTCAAAAATACACTTACTTTTGTCTTTGCAGGCGTAATGAGTGGACAGCTGCCACCAGGCAGCCAAAACAGGAAACACTACACGATTGGCTCATCTGTTCCCTGTTTCAGGTGCTGATTGGCTCTTTGGGGCTGAGGCGGGACCACCAGCAAGTTTACAGTTTCAGCTCCTGCCTCCCTTCAACTCTCTTTTGATTGGCTGCCCCTCACCAACCGAAGGTGGGCGTGGCTTCTGGGGCTGAGAGGACCATATCAGGACACTGATGCTTATTCTAAACCCAAAATCCACGAGAGGAAACGAGGAAAAGCAGAACAGATCCATTTAAAGGCTTTGGCCCTCAGTCATGTGATGTGACTTGAGTCCTAAAAGGCATAAAATGATGCAGGCATATGAAACCGAACCCCAGCACGTGGCTGGGCTGCACAGATGAATACCTTCCCCTGGAAATACACTAAAGCTAAAAATAGCCTCAGCATGTTCCCGTCAGGAGCCAAAGCACAATCATTCCTCATGTCTGAGCACTGAGAGGACAAAGATGGATGGCCGGATCAAATATGAACATCTTCATTCATAAACAGCATCTCTTATTAAATCACAGCCCCCAGATAAGAATGTGACCTGCAGTGACCGAGCTTCACCCTGATCTCTGAATGGAGCCTGTTATTTATGGGTGTATGTGAAAAGGCTTTTCCACTAACGAGTTGCCTGACGCAGAATCGACCCACGGATATCTTTAACCGCTTCCGTCAAACTTCTGGAGCAGGTCTGCAGACTCAGACACAGTCAGTCGTTTTCAGGTGCAAATTGAGATGCCTGCAGCAGCTTTGTGGGTTGTTCAGTGATGAATGTTGGTGATGGACGAGGACAATTTTAATAACCCCACACCTTGTCCCGTCCTTCATACCACACCTTCACAAGCAGCGTGTTAGCCTGCATGAGGTTTTTATTTTGAAAATTGACCAGATGCTCCATTCCATCCTGGTGCCTGACTTCCTGTCCTCGTCATCTGCAGCTTGATGCAGATTTGTGGTATTCCCGGCTTTCTGTTGACTCTCACCATCAAAATGCAGCTGTAACATTACTGATTAGCATGTATGAGCAACTGATTGACAATATTTAGTTAATGCATGATCTTCAGGTTGGCAGGAGCAGGAACACTGGTCACACTGGCAGAAATCTGGACCTGGTGACGGCATTAACGTAAAGTAATGATTTTTTTTTTTTTACCAGCTCCTCAGCGGAGACGGATGCACTTTCCTTCTCTCCTCAATCCTTCCTTGTTACCCTGCTTTGCTGCTTTTAGAGCCTCTCTTCACACAGCTTCCTAACTGGAATTTATAATGATGGATCTGGTCAGCTGGTCTCTCAACGCCATTTTTTTAATCAAATTTTTCACCATGAGGAGATTGGGAAAAGGAGAACCCTATTCCCTCTTATCCAATTGACATTCCCGGCTGGCTACATTATGGATTCCTGTAAGGATGGACACGTGCCTGGCTGTGCTGTTGGTGGAGAACATACACTTTTGGCTTATTGACTCTAGGATTTCTCCGAATTGGACCTGAAGATATCGGGCTTGTCGTTACAATTCGGGAAGTCTGGGCCACTCTATGGGCCTTGGTAAGGCTGCTTATGATGGGAATGCAGAAAATTCGGATGATTGGATTTTTCGCCACTGAGAGGCGCCAGAAAGACTGAAGGCTGTCTAAAATTAATGAGTTACAGCCTGTACCAGTCATAGAATCAGGAATTTGGCTCCCTGGCGGACTCGGACTGCCGCTTATCTCATTCCCCCGGATGTTTTTGTAAACAGACGCTCCACGCCCTCCGCTGTCCTGTATTCTTCTGACCTGTGTTGGACTGATCTCCCTGGCCCAAGCTGCCGATGAACAATCACCTCTTATCAGAACTGTTAGCTGAGGAGAGGAGTCAGCCCCCCCCACCCTCCCCATCTCGCCTCTGCTGGCTTCCTTCCATTCCTGCCCATGCCAGCGCTCCCATGCTTTGCTATATGTGCTCACTGCAGGGGTTTTTCAACCTCATATTTTCCATATTTTCCCCCTACTGGGCAAAATATGACATGATTTTTTTCCTCACCTGTCCTATTATGTTTTCGCTATCATTTCAATGTTTTTCTGCTAAAGGTAGCACCTGTATAACGGCAGCATGACCTCAGACACCCCCCCCCCCCCCCCCCCCCCCCCCCCCCCCCCCCCCCCCCCCCCTCCTCTCCCCTCCTCTAACCTCCTCTCCCCTCCTCTCACCTCCTCTCCTCTCCCCTCCTCGCCCCCTCCTCTCCCCTCCTCTA
>VUQJ01031259.1:2947-20348 GCA_015108635.1 Andinoacara biseriatus | reverse complement strand
TATACTATATATGTATGTCCTGGCTCTATATATATATATATGTATATATGTATGTATATATATATATATATATATATATTTGTGTGTGTGTATATATATATATATATATATATATATATATATATATAAAAAAATATGATATAATGTAAAAGTAATCCTTGTTGGCCAAAAACTCTTCATGTAGAAATAATAGAAATAGAAATAATATGGTCATCTCAGACACAGTTCTGTGAGCACAGAACACCTGACAGCACCTACTGTTTAAACCCTCTATTTGCAAGTGGCAGCCAATTAGAAAGATTGGCTTTAAGGGAGGGAGAGGAGCTAAAACAGCTGTTTCACACAGAGGATGAACTGAGGGCCTGTAAGGCCTAGTATGCCTGGATAAGAATTATTTCAACTATGAATCATGCAAAGCTTGGCATCTAGAACTGAAAATGAGCATAACAGGTGTGTGTGTGTGTGTGTGTGTGTGCCTTTGAATTAAGTGGATAAGTGTGTCAGTTATACCAAATATGCCCCTTTCTTAAACCATCTTTTAATTTTGTTCACAGAAGGAGCGTGAAAAGAAAAAGGAGGAGAAGAAGAAAGAGAAGGATGCTGACAAAGCAGAGAGACACAACAACTCAAAGGTACAAACACCACTCATAAATTATGGATTACATGTGTATAAACTGAAAAAACAAGTCATTTGTTTTAGTTTATATTGTTCTGGACAATTGTTCTGGAGTTCAGTTATTGGGTTAAACCCACAGTGAAGCTCAGGTAAGTTTTAACCATGACCGCACTGGACTCTCAGCCAGCTTATTTAGCTCTGTGGTATGTTTCTGTTTGCTGTTTTGATTTCTCTGGCTTCCAAAGCTTTATCCACATCATGCAGTAGTTTGAGTAAAAAGTGTTCACAGGTTACTCAGTACTGAACAAATACTGAAAGTTGGCAGCTAACTGGCGAGCAGAAGTGGAGCATTCCCAGATGGTTTGTTACATTGAACCATCTGTAAAGTTATCCTTGGGAACTTTGATTGGTGCAGACACTGTCAAAAAAAACCCCAAACTTGGCAGGCTATGGTATGAACATTTGTCTATCGGCAAACTTCAGCAAATTAGAACAACAAACTGCTACCAGCAGAATCAGCTGACGCTCTTCTTACATTGAAGAAACACTGTCCTGCTTTTGAGAGACCTAAAGACGTGGCTGTAGGTTGTGTTTCTCACTGTGTAGAATCTCCTCTTCTTTAACAACAGCAGCTGCTGGACTTCCGGGAGAGGAATGCTGTCACCATTCTTCTCTGATGCTCAACAGTCCTGGATCTTTGTCGTATTTTTCATTTCATAGTGTGCCAGATGTTTTGAGTTGATGAAAGGTCTGGTCTGCAGGCAGACTCTTCTATTATGAAGCCATACTGTACTGTTGCAATAGCTGCAGTACACAGTTTAGTGTTGTCTGGCTGAAATGTGAAAGGCCTTCCCTGACAAAAAAAAAATTGTCTGGATAAGTGCATGTGTTCTAAATTCTATATTTACATTTCTGCATTGATGGTGCCTTTCCAGATGTGCAAGCTGCCAATACCAATTGCACTAATCCACTCCGGTACCCTCAGAGATGCAGGCTTTTCAAGAATAGAAAGGACAGTTTTCATAGAAAGTTGGATGGTCCCTCTTGTCTTAAGTCTCGAGGACTCAGTCCATTTTAAATGAGCCGTGACCCTGAGAAGATTGTGGCATTTCTGAATCATGTTCACATGAGGCTTCTTCTCTGCACGATTGCACTTTAACCTGCATCTGTGGATGGCACAGTGACCTGTGCTCACAGACACTGATTTCTGGACGTGTTCCTGAGCCCATGCAGTGATTTCTATGACAGAATCGTGGCTGTTTTTAATATAGTGCCGTTCAAGGCTTTGAAGATCAGTATTGTTTTTCGCCTTTGTCCCAAAAGAGTCTCAGAAACTTTTGACAATAACATGGGCTGCAGATGATTTCCAAAGTCTTCACAATTTTTCAGAGTAGTGAACCATTGGCTCACTAAAATGCCCTCTTTATACCCAGCCATTGTCACTGACCTGTTGCCTGTTAACCTAATTAGTTGCAAAATGTTCCTCCAGCTGTTTCTATTTAAGACTACTTTGTCTCAACTTTTTTGCTTCCGTTAAATTTAAAACGAGTCAATATTTCTCAGAGTAAACATTCAATATGTTTTCTGTGTTGACATGGGAATAAAAGATGGGTTTCTGAGATTTGCTGATCATTGTGCTCTGTTTTACGCAGTGTTCCAACTTTTCTGGAACTGGGTTTGAAAGAAAACAGGAGAGAAGTAGAACAAACCAACGTGCATAAAGATGAACATCTACAAAATAAAACAGGAAATGATAACGACCAATGACCGTTTAAAACTCATCTTTTCTAATATAGATACAGAATTGGTAGAAGCTTTTCTCCTGCTATCTTTACGATGGGATCAGCTTAGCAAAAAAATAAATAAAAACCAAACCTGCTGCTCTTGGGATGAATTTATTGCTGTGGGGTTAATCCACTGTACTGCCCTACTCAGCACTTGGCAAGCAGAACACAGGATCTTGGCTGGAGTCTTGCAGTACTGTAGCATGTATTTACTGTCAGTGTGTTGCTCAAACTGTATATTTACTACTACTGTATATACACTTTATTCTGCTGTATACACTTTATCACCAGAAATTTCCTAGTCTGAGATGAGCCAAACAGTCTCTCATTCCCTCAGACACAGTGCATAACCACCCTTTTGTAACACACATGATCACGGCTAACACTGGATACACTTTGATATATTTGGAGCCACATGAAGTTGTGAAATCTAGCACACATACCTGAGGCTCAGAGCTGTAAAACTGCAGTTACTGCAGCACCATTACAGCAAGTATAATTGAGAACTGGTCCAACTCAGGTTGCACATGAACCTGTGGAGACCTCTGTGGCATATGCAAACCCAGTGCTTTGTTTCTTGACACTTTCAGGTTGGTTTAAGTCACCATGCATAGTGTACAGTACTGTTCATTATTGTGTGGGTGCGCAGTGTCCATGAGAGCCACCCCTCAGTGGTCACATTTGTATTTTTCTTTCCTCAGTTTTAATTTTGAGGCAGTTTTTATATGTTTAAATTGTACTTAATCTAACAATAATCTAATTACAAAATTGAGCTATCTTAAAATTTGTAGGTTGTGTAAAAATCAAACTTGGAAGTAAGAAATAACCTTTTTTTTTGTCTAATTTTGACAGCATGTGGCCATGCCCATCTTTTATTTACAGTCTTTGGACATAAAAGAAGAAAGGTCTGTGAAGATTCTCAGTCATCCAGGTCATCGTAGTCTCTGGAGCTTGAAA
Source organism: Andinoacara biseriatus (assembly GCA_015108635.1). Lineage (NCBI taxonomy): Eukaryota > Metazoa > Chordata > Actinopteri > Cichliformes > Cichlidae > Andinoacara > Andinoacara biseriatus. The sequence continues at coordinate 16,991 of VUQJ01031259.1, read as the reverse complement.
AAAGGCGACTGGAATTATTTTTGTTTCACCTCTCATCTGAAAGGCTTCTTCAGTTCTCAACCAAATGGTGGAGAGACCCAGGTATTTAAAGCCCTGTGGGCGTAGTTCGCCTTTTTTCAAGCTCCAGAGACTAAGAGAAGAACGCTATACTCGTCTTCCAGAGCATTAAAACCATTGACAAACATTGAATGCTGGCTTGTGCTTCCATAAAAGTTGGCAACAGCAACCTCAGACACTAATGCCCCCTCTAAATACCTCACCACACTGCACAAATTGCTCTGGAGCAGCTAAAGGAACATGAAAAACATCCTAAGCTAGTAACCCAGACCAAGCTATGCCAGTCCAATCAAGCATCTGTGTTGGAACAAGGCTGATCCAAGGAGCCCCGACCCCCAACCTAGCGGACAGTCAGATGCCTAAATCTTGGTGCCAGACACCACAGCACACCATCAGAGGTCCTGTGTCCATGCCCCAAAGTGCCACAGTTGTTGTGGTGGAACATAGAGGACGTACACAATACTAACCTGGTAGCTGGTCCTGGTTAGTATTATGTAAGCAAAAAGTAAAAAAAAAAACTGATGTGCTGAAGGGAAATATAAGAAAACAGTAAACCATACTGCTAATCTGAGTGCATCTGCATACTCAAGTCATCTGTACAGCTCCATAAGCTAAAATGAAATATATTTGTACTAATTTTGTTATGAAATGCAAAAGTCTGGGATATTTAAGTTGTTTATTTTGTCAGACGTTTGAAAAAGTCATCTTGATTTGTTTCCCCTTTTCAGCAAATAGTTGAATCAGAAGCTGTGAATGACATAAAATAAAAGTTATACAGTTTGATGCATTTCACACTGTAGCGGCCTAGATCATCGCCTAGCTCTGACAAGTACCATAGAAACAGAATTCCACAGCTGGCTGCTTTCCAACTGCCAAAACAGCTGTTGTGTTTAGACCTGATGCACACATTTGGCTGCAACTTTTATTTACTCTGCTTTGATCATGTGATTACACATTTTAGGATGGTGTCTGGTAATGTGTCTGTTTGCTGCAGATGTGTGTCAGCTGATATTGCAGTCATGCCTTTGGATGATTTTCACTTGACAAAGCGTGGGCGTGAAGGACCCCAAGCGTGCGTTAGTGCTAATGCCCCAATATCAGAAAATCCAAAAGGTCTTTGTTTGTTGATCCCACTGTAATGAGCTGATTACTGCTCAAATTTAGGAAAGTTTCATGGTTTTCAGATCTCCTCCTGACCATGAAAACTGCACTGAAAATGAAGCTACATTAATAAGGAGGAGAATGCAGTCCAGTAACAGTGATCATGCTTTATGTACAAGGCTGTTGTAACATTGTGAAAGTCTTGAGTTATAAGACAAGGTGAAGTGAAGCAGCTTTTCTTTGCGTGAGCCAGAGTGGCTTATTGAATGCACAGTTTGTGACAACAGAGAGGCCACGAGCCTGTGAAGCCCTCTACCTGAATCCTCTCGAGGGAAGCTCCTCATACACATTCATGTTGTTCACATATGCTTTAATATTGCTGCGTGCATCAGTATGGATTATATCTTATTCATGCACAGGGGCATATAGAGGGGAACCGTATCTGGAAAAACTGTGATATCATCAATGTGTGCGATGAATAATGTATAAATTGAACCTCAGCTGCATTAAACAGGTTCCTAATATCATGGTATATCCGTCCAAAAGAAGTCTTTTAATCAGTCACAGTAAGTAAAGAAATGTGGTAAAGTATTTTTTTTTTCTTCAAATGTCAATAGTCTGTTAATGTAGACTGCGCCAGGAGAAGATCCTCTCACATCATGAAAGACAATTCACATAATGTTTTTGAAAAAAAAATAAAATCTGAAAATAGATGGCCGGGCAAGTTTGCTGCTGTCTGTCGAGATAAGTGATTTTGACCGCAGTGAATGATGCAGTGAATGATGCAGTGAATGATGCAGGTCTGACTAGAATGTAATTACAGATCAGACTGACGTCACCATGAGCTGCAAATAACTGATGTGTGGAGGTGAGGGTCACTGAGTGTGTGCGTGATGCAGGCATAATATGAGTTGGCTTTTGCTATTACCCATGTGTATGTACTGTACACTAGAGCTGTGCTATGCTTTCATGCATATCTATACTGTGTGTGCACACTTATATTTGCTTGAGAGAGCATGAGAGAGAAGTGAAGGGTTGAGCGTGTGTGTTTCTGGGTCATGGTTAGTAAATCCAGAGTATTTCCATGGCGTGTGAAGCGGTGAGGGAATAATATAGCTCTCAGCAGTGTGTGTGTGTGTGTGTGTGTTTAGATATTCTGCAGAAAACAAAAATTGAGGCTATGGGGAACTGCACCAACTGAGACTGAAATGTAATAACAGAGTCCTGCACTCTGTGTTTTTTTTGCACTGATACATTCTCATATTCAGGATTCATCTGGTCTTTATGACCCTTTAATATTTTTATTATATTAATATATCAATAATTCTGGCCTGACATATTTACGTACTTAATTTATTTACATTCAGAGAACTCCTGATAACTTACACATATCTTTCTTTATGAACATGAGCATTCTTTACAGCATGTGCATGTAAGGAAACACTGTGAGAATGTATTTAATATACTTAAATTTGATGTAACAATTCATACTGAATTTACTTGTTTGCATTTAAGTCTACCAAATATTTCTCAGTACATTACACAACTGGTTTTTAATGAATTTTAAAAATGCATGTAATATATCCTCTTGATTGAAAGGGTGTAGAATTTTATTTGTCACAGCATGGACATGTTCTAATAATAAAATAATAAAATCCAGTCACTGCTGCGTTGTTCTTAGCAATGATATTAAGTCCATTTGAATATCCATGATTTGGTTCAGATTCTTGGAGTCGAGCATTCATTGTGACGCTCCTCGCACCGTCTTGGAGGCTGTTCTTGGACAACAACTTGCTGAGATGGAGGGTTGTCAGCTGATGCAGCTCATCTGGGCCTTCCAGGCCATAAAAGCTGGTCTGGATAAACTGCTCTGGCCTCTCTCTCCCATCCTACCCGGCATCAACCCTCTTTGATGCTGACAAGAATTGTTTTCATCTCTAACACATTAATATCCTGGTGGAAAACTACATCCACCTTAATAGAGGGTTTTCGCTATACTGTCCACTCCTACTAAATGCAGTTTATAGTTTCCACTCCAGTTAACCTCCATGTCTGCGGAAAGGAAAATACCCAGGATGCCACTTAAAGGCACAGAGGCTGTGTGAACTCAACACTGGAAAGCTGTAAGGAGTGAAGGAAAAAAAGAGAAGCACATAGAGACTAAAGCATAAGACTGTTATGGCTGTATGCTTGCAGTTTGTACTGTTACTGTAGCTGACTGCTAAAGGAGTGTGTGTGTGTGTGTGTGTGTGTGTGTGTATTTTTGTGGTTTGACACTTTGTACTGTAATTTTGTGTGCCTTTAACCTTTCTCGTGTCATTCGTCTCAGGTTATTCTTGTATAAATGTGTCCAAAACTGGGCTAAGAGCACACTGTTGCTGTAATTAATCTGCTCCAGTGCCAGAAGAAAACCAGTGTTGAAAAGAGAGATTGCATTCTGTTTTAATCAAAAGCAATCAGTGTATGATTATGCCGTGTCAATGAAAATGAAATTACCGCCAGGTTTCGTATATTGTTACACTTTCTTCCCACCGCTTTCAGAGCTAATAGTGGCTCTGCTCTGTGTGTACCCACAGTATAATGGCTAAAATGTACTGATTCACTTAAGTGGGTTATAGTCAACTGGCAACACGTGTGGAGAGGGCTTTTGTGGAATTTGCTTGATGCATTTATGTCTTAATGAGAATGGTTCCACGTGGGGTGTAGGGTGTGACTGTGAGCTTCAATAGTTGTCTGTTTGTGTTAGCCCTGCGACAGTCGTAGCCTGTTGAGGGTGTACTCCAGTTCTCACCCTGTGACAGCTCGAAGAGGCTGCTGACCCTAAAGTGAATAAGCCATTAATAAAATGGATCAATTAGTATAGCTTGCTCATTAAGAATTTTGATTCTGCTAATTATAGTAAAAACTGTAATTTAGAGACCAGTTAGCTGATAAGTTGACAGTGAAGACATTACAGTAGAAACCATAGAAGTCAAACGTAAACCGTGTGACTTTGTTTTGGAGGTCAGTGAAACTCGAACTTTTATTCAGCAAATTAATTGCAAAGTGAATATGAAATATTGTATTTCTCACTTTGTGAAAGTTAAGAATGTTTTTTTTGTTGTTTTCACTTTTTGTAAAGTTTTTGTAAAGAATCTTTAATTCGCAGCAACCACAGCCTTTCAGATCTTTGGCAGTGTAGCTACTCTATGATTTTGATGGTGTAATGTGGAGACAGATTTTTTTTTCCCCCACCCATACCTGACAAATGGCATCAACCCTCCTTTAGCACATTTTCATTCCAATTTTCTTTTGTCCAATATCTGTGATTTATTGTCCGTCTTCATTGGCTGGTCTCCAGTATGGCTTTTTCTTTGTAGCAGGTATCTTTACAAACTGGGGCTTTGCACTTCTCTCTGCGTGGTTAGAGCCAGTTTGTGTTCTGTAAAGGGAGTAGTACACAACAATATGAAATGTTCTGTTTTTGGCAGTTTCTCACATAGGAGTCTATTTGTTTTTTCAGATGAAAGTTCTATTTTTAGCATCTATTATCATAGGACAGTAGGGAGTGGACAGGAAAGCTGTAACATGCAGTAAATGGCCCGGGATGGTTTCAGACCCTCTGCACTAAACTTCCAGCATATGGATCACCTGCTCAACCCACCGTGATAATGTAGTTTTGTTGAGTTTAGAGCATTTAAATAAATCTTGCAGTTGTTTGCATCAGCATCACTGGGTTATCGTGAAATTTTATTCATTAACAGTAAGTAAACATAAGGAGTTTGTTGGTCAGGGAAATTAAGCAAGAACATATCCTGTGCGTGTGTGTGCGTGTGTGCTCGCAGAGATGTGTTATGATATGTTACTTTGTTCATCTCCTTTTCATCCCTTTACTCCTTATCAGCTCTACTTCTGTGGTTTCTGAGCCCCGGTGTCAAGGAGATATTTGACGACTGTGTGCGCGCGTGTGTGTGTGTGTGTGTGTGTGTGTGTGTCGGGGACACAGAGTGAGAGACTTGTTAGGCCAAGTGTATGTTGACACACTGAAAGCTGTTTAATCTTCAGTTTAACAGGGCACATGCTGACAGCCAAGTCCCGCCACCCAGCCCCCCCGTACCCACACTTCTCTCTCACTGCTGTTCTCACCCTTTAGTCTGCTGTGCACCTTTCCCCCATGACACCACAACACGGCATGTGGTTCTTTAGTGTCTTTGCAGATGATATGCTGTGCATGTTTATGGGGGACATTCACACAGCTTGCACGATTGTTACACCATCATGTTGGCAAAAACTGTCAGACACACTGCCTGAGTACTTTGTGATGTTTCTTGCTTCATTAGGATCACATTTGGCCATGACACGCACACACAGACTCACAATAGGCCCACCCAGCTTGCATCATGCCAAAAAAATGCCCTGGTGTCAAAAAGCAAAGGTTTGGACACATTTATTGACTGTGTGTCCAAACTTTTGACTGGTACGGCACCGATTAGATTAGATTAATACTAAATAAAGGATCCAGAGCTTAAAATTATTTTCTCTCCAAGAAGAAATTTATTGTAAACATAATGTTACCTGTTACTGCTGCCCGATCAAGGCAGTAATGCACCAAGAAGCTGGAGAAAACGAATGTCCTACTAACTAGTCTCAGTAGTTAGTATGATGTGGCGCAATGAGATTAGATGCTACTATACAAAAAGAAGAAATATGCAAAGCCAAAGGCTATTACATCTGTCAAGAAGACTTGTGTAGAACGCCTTCAAAAAAAAAAAAGAGAGGGGGGTGGATTTAGGTCCCATGCCTCAGTCACACAGGCCTAGAGGGCAGTTGACAACCTCCAGTTGCTGGGGTAAAATGTGTATTTTTCTGACGGGTTGTGAGTGGGTGCTGCAGGTTACTGGCTGTCACTAGATGAAATTGGTCACAAAGAGGATGCTACAAAGACCTTGTTGTGACTATTTTGGTTGCATCAGATTGCAGCAGTTGCTCGAAGCTTGCACGGAAGACATCGACTTGCCTGCAAAGGCTCATCATTTACTCTCTGAGCTGAAGTGACGCTTGAACAACCGTGGCGCAGACCGGAAATGGAGAATGTTTGCCTTCAAGGTAGGAGCAGTTTGCAAGTGTTTGCAGACATGTCGGCATCTTCCATTCAAACTATTAGCGACTCTATTGCAACCAAAGTAATAACAGAGATTTTCAGTTGAGCACAATCCACATCTTTGCGATCAATTTCACACTAGTGACAAAAGCCTCCCCCAACTGCTCACAGCCAGTTGAGAAATACAAATTTTTCCCCTCAGAACCAGTGGTTGGCAGATGGTTGCCAACTGGTCTCTAGGCCTGTGTGACTGGGGATAAAGCTAACATGTCACAAACCTGTCAGAGCTACAGTCTTTTGAAACTTATTGTTCTTTGAAGAAAAGTCTTTATCTGTCTTATCACCCTTTAATGATTAGGTTAGATTGGATAAAACTTTATTAATCCCTTTAGGAAGAAATTAAATTAAGTTAGTGTTAGAAGCATTACAGCTTTAAAACACATTTTTTCTCTTTTTCAGAAAAAAAGTCTAGTTTAAAGCTTGTCATAGCAGTTGTAAGCGATACTTTTTTAAAATTAGTCTTTGTTGTTTTTATTTAATTGTTTGCTTGTGGAAGAAAGTAAAAGGGGGGGGGGGGTGCTTTGCCCTTTGCTTAAGGGCAAACGGCTGACATTGGAAGTTATGTCATGTCTTATTAAAACCAATTACTAATAGCAATTACTAACCAATTACTAAAAGTATTTAACTACAGATACTGAAAAGAAACCAAAACATGTTTGAAAACATGTAACAAGTGTTAGACTTGTTTTTTTTGTTTTTTGTTGCTGTTGCTAACTGCTCTTGTGGGCATAAATGTCAGAAGTTTTGTGATTGCAAACAGCCGTGCCTCAAAGACTTGGACCTGTTTTTCACCTGCAGGTGAAAGTGCTGCTCAGGGTAAGACAGCGTGTACCTGAAAGGTAAACCTTGTGTCCTTTAACCACCATGAGTCTGCAGTCTGCAGAACCACAACAAGAACCACTAATTTTTCTTTTAATTTTCTTATATTCTAGACAAGAATGTGGTGATTTGAATTTTTCTTTTCTTAAGGTTTCTTCAAAGTTTTATCAAAATAGAATAGAATAGAACTTTATTGTCATTCTGCATACAACAAAATTAATCATCATACATACAACGATCAGCCTTTCACTTTATAATATAGTCTAGTTCAAGAAAAAAGAAGGAAAGAAAAAACCTAGATGCTGGTTTTAGATTTTGGATGCCCTCAGTCGGGTGCTGATGTATGAATATTTTAACTGTTCTTCAGCAGCGTTCAAGAATCAGAGGAGTATGAGAAGGTCACTCCTTTACTATTAAACTCTGTGGAAAATATCAATTCATATCAAAGATGTTTTTCCATGATTACACAGTAAAAATGTGGGTGATTGTACACTTTCTTTAAACCTTCTTACATTTCCTTCCCATTGCTCATATTTGTTTAATAAAAATATTCAAGATGCCAAGACTTTCCTTATTAGTGCACGCTAATTGGCTCTAATCAACTTTAGCAGAACGTGAGTTCAAAGATGTGTGTGGTGGAGAAGGGTCAAATGTGGGAGCTATATCTGCATATTCTTCAGTCAGTCATCCCTGTCTAATTAAATTCTGCTGATCGGGTGCTTGCAGTTTTAGAGGGGTCTGGTTAATCGTCTGCACGATCAGTGACCTGGCACGCAGACCATCAGAGGCAGGTTTTGCATGTTGTAAGCTGGCTGGGCTATTTTACATGCTGTGGCTAAAAATTTATTAATTCTGCTGTGAAATAGAAACTTAACTTTGCTGCAGAAGAATTCAACTTTATTGTGTAATTTTACTGTAGGCTTTCTTTATTAGCTTTTACCAAATATGGTTTTTGAACAGGATCTATTTTAATAACTGTAATATTACTACCATGCCTATCAAACCTGCAGTCCAGAAGTTGTCTGTCCCTCTTCTTGCAGTGAGCGTAATTGCACAATCCAGCACTGATGCGTTTTATCAAGAGGAAAAGCAGCGGCAATGAAAATCCATGTTTTCCTCACCACTGGTTGCCTTCTCAGGCTGTAATCAGGCAATTCTTCATGGCCACTTGAGCTCTGCTGTACCTATACTGTAGTTTACTTTGTCTTCATCATGGGCATAGGTGTAAAAGATGGACCTAGCTACTGTGACATCACCTATTGGTTTCTGAAGTCCCGTTTTGAAACCTCGAGATGAGGATTTCCACTGTCGCCACCTTGGTTGCAAAAAAAAAAAAAAGTGTCAAGAAAGGTGGGTCTGTTATTGATGAGTCATTAGCCGATGAGTGCACAGTTTCATACCACAGATAATCCTCCATTTTTAAAAAATATTAAGGCCAAGATTTACAAAATAGAATCAATAATCTTTTTCCACTGTGACCCAAAATGAGTGACTGAGCCCATGAACTCAGCGGGAAAATGTTATAAAATCAAGAAAGCATTTTCCCAGTCACCACCTGGTGGCCGTCAGACAGAATGCAGGTTTAAGACACTTTAGTGTTGGCTTAATTTTGGCTGTAGTTTGCCCACCCCTGGTCTATGGTCTCCATCACTGCAGTTACTCCCTTCCTAAGTGCTGGTAAATGAGTCATGGCATTGCTATTGGTACCAGATTCAAAACACTGGTGTACATACGAATATTAAGGGTTGTAGGGTTTTACTCTTATAGGCAGCCATTCATCTTCTGCTTAGGCTGAGTTTATCAGCTGGATACAAAATCAAACACAAGCCTACCTACAGTGCCTGGTAGGATGTAGTCCCAGCAAGTTTCATAGTATTTTTCACTTAAAATCCCAATCTTTAGTGACTTTGTTAGGGCTTTTTTATATTATGAAGGCATCATAGATGAGTTATAACACACAGTACAGCACAACATGGGTGTAATTATCAGCATGTTTCCCAGTTAGATTAGCACATTACTCTTAAGAATATTTGCAGAAACATGTTGAGTTTATAATTGATTCCATCTTCTTTACTACTTTAATCAAGCACTTTAAAGTGCAGATTTCTCCCCTGGTGTACCATCACACAGGTGTTCAGACAGATGTTAGGCAGTGCCTTCGATACGCGTCAGTCCAGTGTGCTTGTCTCATGCTGTACCTTACCTCAGCAGCTCAGTCCCCTAGGCTGCTTTCATCATACTGTCATTGTGTCAGCCATGTTAGATTTGTCTTTCTAGTCAGCAGTAGCTCCCCAGTCGCACTATAAAGACAGACATGCGAGATCAGTTGATGTTGAGGTAGGGTATGACCTAATTGATAATGCAGGTGTTTGCATCTGCAGTTAGCCACTGCCTGATGGTGTCCCACATGTGAAATCTAAACTTTTTTAAAAAGGGCTTCTGTCTCATGCTGCTCAGTATTCTGGCTGTTCCATTTATGCACCTCCTAATTGATATTCACTGCCAGCATCCAGTGTAAATGCAGGAGTACAGTAAATGCTACACTGCTGGTTCATGAAGGAGAACTCCTGCATGCTTTCAGTTTATTTTTATTGTTTCTGCCAACAGTGTCCATCTCCACTGAGATCAGACTTTTACTAGCCCCACAGAAAAAAAAGTATGAAAATTATTAATGTAAGCTTCAGAATAAATGTAGTGTAGTACACTCTGTGATTCAACCCCACCCCCTACCCCTACCACCATCCACTTCCTGTTGTTTTTTTAATGACTCAAAAACAGCCCTCTATCTTTGAGCAGAAACTTTGTTGGGAAAATATTGACTGTATGAACAAAAAAACTTGTTAATGATGGTTCACTCTTGATAATTTGCTATGTTGGTGTGTGCATATAACACCTTTTTAACCTAGGAATCCCCTTAAACTTTACAGTGTTTTTTGATTGATTCACGCAACGAAAAATGTAGAATTTATGTGTCAAACTGTCACAACAACAATGTGACCAACAACCAACCAGAACTGAACAACTGCAACTTTGAGGTTCATTAAATGCTTTATCGTGTTCTAAGAAATCTATTAATAGGCTCAGTTCTCATTATTTTCTCATGGTCTTGTCATGGCTTGTTGTTTTTGCTCATCAGAAAAGCCTCTTGAACATTATCTTGACCTTCAGAACCCACTCAAATTTTCTCCCCAGACTAAATGAATTCTTCTTCTGTGTTTGTGGCTGAAGGGTAGGCGGGTGATGTATCTTTTAATTGACAGGAGGAACTCTGGGATATGTTGAGCATTTAAATGAAAAATTAACTACAAGCGTTGACTTTGGTGCCCAGTGATTTTAAATTAAATGGTAATAACATAATCACCAGCTTCTTTTAGACAGGCAATGGTGTGATTTGAAATTAAATATACGGGGCATATACTTCAGATAGACTTGCAGGTAACATGTATAAAACCATACAGTGGCAATTTAAATATTCAGGCAGTGTGTTTGACAGACTAGAATTTCAATTAGTCTGTTTTTTGTTTTTGTTTTTTTTAGATACTGACTCTGTTTGTTTGAATTCATATGAACCTTTTTTTTATATTCAGCTTGAATGCAGTTGTCAAAGCCCAACTTTGTCTCATTCTCTCTACTTTCTATCCACTGCCTTTAGGCACTAATTAAACGGCAGCACTGATTGGAAGCTGACATCTCAGCATGTGTTATCCACTTGTCATCACACAGATGGAAGGCTGAAGAAGCCCTCTAAAAATAAGATACTTGGCTGATGTGGATTAGAATAATGTGTAGGTGGTGGTACGGGCAAAAGTTAGGCTTGGAGATGGGCTTCATCACGGTTTTTCAATGGTCTGTCAAACTGCTAAATTCTGAAAATATGATTCGTTTGACAGTTTCAACTAATCGCAGTCAAGTAGCTCTGACCTTGTGTTGTGCAAAGCCTCTAAGGGAGGAGGTTGGGGTGGATGGTTTGGTTAACAGAGTATCAGACTTTTACTGTCACCTGCTGACAGTTTGCTTGACAGTTCGTGGGCACAACCAACTGCTTTTTGTGGTGTAACCTTTCAGTTTTGTGTGAAGTTTTTATCTTTATCTAAAAATAATATCATTTGGAGCCACTTCATTTACAGTGGTACAGGGAGTGAAACAGTGTACTCACAATATTTTCTTGAGAGGATCCAAGTGGCTTCAGTTTAGCTGGGACCTTTAGCTAGGTCAAATTTAGGATTTTTGTTTGCAAACTATTAACAGATCATCTGTTTGCTGCAGAAGTGTCCACTTTCAGTGCCTTCTTCCAGCATATACCTGTGCTGTGTTCATATTAGCGTAACAATATTTCTGTAGCTTGCCACGCAGCTAACCAAAGTAACACTTGAACGTCTGTATTTATTTGCAAATTAGAGCATGTAGATTCTGTAAAGCTGCATTTGTAACCTTATCATTTGTAACTTTTGCCTAAAACTTGCTGGGCTGAATCTTATTTGAAAGTGGAGTCATATTTCTGTGAGTCTCACTATTCGGACAGTAAACCATTTTAAGATATCAGTACCACACTAGCCTTATTAACAGTAATAATTTGTTACTTTTTAATCCTTGATACACACCAAACAAAAATAAAAGCGGTGCAAATTTGTTAAAGTATGTCAGCTCTAAGAAAACACAGCCACTATGTAACTTATCTAGGCTGCGACGCAGACCTCAGATCACCCACTGTGTTCAAATATGACGCCATAGGGTCCCGACCCACTGCCCATGCACAGTGTTGTGGCATAGGCATGCATGACTGCCAATGACCCGCTGCAGTGTTATTTCTTTCCTTCTCCATACATGAAGGCATCTCTTGAATATTGCAAAAGCAACCCAAGAATTTCTCAAGGCAAAGAAATGGGACATTATTCAATGGCCAAGTCAGTGACCTGATCTCAACCCACCAGAGCATGCTTTTAAGTTACTGAAGATAAAAGTGAATACACAGAGACCAACAAACAAACAGCAAGTCACGGCGGCAGCAGAAAATGCCTGGCAGAGCATCTCAAAGGAGGAAACAGCATTTGGTGATGTCCATTGGATCTAAACTCTAAGACGGTCTTTGACTGCAAAGGATTTTCATTCACATATTGAAAACAGACCTTTTGTTAAAGTTATCTTAGTTTGTCCGGTTAATTGAGCTGAGAATGGGGGATGATTTAAAAGAAAAATTCCTACACAGCTGAATTAAAGCTAAAAATCTGCACTTTAGTCACATCTTGATTGGTTGTTTGATTTAAAATCCACTGTGGTGGTTTTTAGAGGCAACACTGTGGACCTAAGTGCCTGCGCAAGTTGAGAGTGACACTGATCTTTGATGGCTTTTGGTGTTGTGTTAAGGCTCAAACGCCAAAGGACACCTTGTGTGCATCTCTGACACACCAGCAGCTTCGACAAAACAACGTTTGATGCCCTTGCAGTGAGGACAGGCTCTATCAGGCAGTAAAGAGAGAGGACATAGTGTATACCACTTGAGCAGTCTCCTAAAACACAAAGTGGTTTTTAAGCAAGGAGTGACTCCATTACCTCTCCAGTTGTTTTCACACTCTCCTCCCCTTCATTCATCTCCATCTCTCCTTCATTTGTCCTCCTTTGTCTTTCCTCTCTTTCTCTCTAGTGCTCCTTGTGCCTATTGCTCTCTACAAACACTAAATCACTGTCGTCCCGTTGGACTGCTGGCGTATGTTGTCTCTTTCTTTCAGCCCATGAATAAATTATCAAAGAGAATCATGGAAAACACTGGCACTTGCTTTTGTGTGTGTGTGTGCGCGCGCGCCCGTGCATGTGTGTGTTGATGTGTCTGTGTGTATCTTTGTTCATTCAGTGCAGGGATTTGGGGAGTGTGTTATCGCTAGGTGCTCTGTACATCTGGACTGGGTTGGGCTCTCAAAGGTTCCTGAGATTGAATGTGACACACACACATACACGCACTCACACACACACACACACACACACACACACACACACGAGTCAGCAGCAGTTGCAGCAGCTAAAGCATATCTGTGGTCGATTGGAGTTAGTTTGAGCGGGTGGTGTGAAGGGCAGCCAAAGGAGCAGCCTTCTGTGACTAATAAAATGACGCACACACTCTCCCTCACACACACACACACACACCCTGCACCACACACATAGAAAGCATTCTCAGTGAAGTCTGGCAGTCAAAGGATCGATAGTGTAGCCACAAGGAGGCTAATCAATAGGCCGGATTTGCGCTGCTGGAGGAAGAGAATTGACCCTGTTTTCCCAAGAAAAAAACACACGCGCACATGGGACAGATGCAGTCATGAGCGCACATCCACCCTCCCCCATGATGAATGCACAGATGCACAAATACACTAACACACTCCTCCTTCCGTTCCTCACATGTACGGCCGCACATGCTACCACATTTCCCTCTGGTGTGGTGCCACACAGCTTACACTCCGCTGAGACAGTTATAGCCCAGTCTACCTGTAAACAGAGTGAGCCATGTCCGCTGAGCTGGGTGGCATTTACAGAGCCCAGGGCTTTGCCAAATATATCATACACCAGATTTATTGTCAGCCACAGATTTGTGTAAACGCCCTGTGGATGTGTGAAGAAGATGGTACATAATCTCTTTATTTTGACAGAGCTCAGTAAATAGAGCAGGGAACAAGTGACTGAGAAGTTTGCCATAATATGTTGGGGACTCTGTATGGCTGTCTTTAAATATGAGCAGTTTCAGTATTATCATTATTGATAGCATGATAATCAAGCCCTTTTCTTTTTAAAGACCTGTTCCTCTAATAGCAGGGACATGCATGTGTGGCTACTGAAAGGACCAAGTTGGACTTTAGGTCATGTTTGTCTTATGTTAACTGTGAGACTGAAGCACAGAGCATGGGCTTAGAGTTACTTCCCATTGTTGATGACCACTTGGCT
>VUQJ01031257.1:0-13909 GCA_015108635.1 Andinoacara biseriatus | reverse complement strand
AGTCACAAAGTGGTTTGTTGCAACCGGTTGGGGAATACATGTTTTTCCCTAGTGATCGGTGGTTGCCAGGTGGTCACTGATTATTTATATGCCTGTGTGACTGGGGTCTTTATCACTCGAACCTACATTGTCATCATGATTGTCAAACTTCCAAAATGGCGGACATCTTAAAATCACATGTGGTCACATGTCTGCAAAACCTCAATGTTAGGCTAAAATGTTAGTAGTGGCTATGTCTCGCAAAAAAAAAAAGAAAGTGTGTATTTTAGGCAAAGACGGTATAAAAGCTGGACGTGAATCACCAAATGGTTTCTGAAGTCCTGTTTTGAAGCCTCGAGATTAAGGTTTCCACCATTCCTTTAACAAAAAAAAAGGATGTGATGAGGGAAGGCAGGTGTCACTGTGGCACCCCATTTTGTTTCATATCATGGATATGAATTATGAATATGGTATTTCAAAATGAAATATGACCAGGTTTTACAAAATAGACTTAATAGTCTTTTTGCAACCAAAGATGTCTTCATCTGGTGGCCTTCAGATAGTATACAGGTTTTTAGGCACTTTTGTATTTGCTTCATTTTTCTGACCTGGTAGCTACAGCTGCACTAGTCATCATCTTCCGAGTGTAGTTTGTCCTGTGCTTGTGGGTATTCTACTCCAGAGTGCCTCCTTTGGTACATACGCTCACTATGATACTTCCAGTACTACCAAAACAGAAAACCAAGTTGTGTTGCGTTTTCAGGCTTTTGGAATCAAAACACATCATAAGTATCAGTTCTGGTGACATCTCTGTTTTCTTCTCATTGTTGGTAATTTAAAAAAAACATTATATAGGAAGTTTTAAAATTTGTTACACAACTATTAAAACGTCCTTTATAAAGACTTTGTAAAAAATGGCATGAATATGAAGTTTAATTCGTTATCATATAGTACAAAAAAGGAGTGCTTTTAACCAACACTAATGGATTGTTTTCTTTTGTAGGAAGAGAATGACGATTGATGACAGTCTTGAGCATCCCTGGATTAAGGTATGCATTTTAAGTCACCATCGTATATCTTTATAGAAAAGCAATGCTTTCTTTATCGCTAAAGCTGAGAAATTACTGTTATACCAGCCTGATAATGAAGACCAACCAAGCTTAACAAAATAAACAAAATGACTCAAAAGTTTAAAACAAAAGTTCAGTTAACTAGAAGAAATAAAATGCAAAGTCATTTTAATGTTAAGGTGAGTTATTCAGCTGATGAGCTATGCATTTATATTAAAAACTTTTTTAATCTTAATATTTGCTTGAGCAGACATGTTTAGTTTTGCTGTAATTTATTAGTTGTTGCCAATGCTGCAGCAGGGAGGTCACTGTGTTTCTGTGTTGGCCTTCCTCCAAAGGCTGCCACTGCAATTTACATGTGAACTTATCACTCTTTTTATTGTAGAACAATAGAAAATGTCAATTATTCCTGTCTAACTTTGCTTTTGTGGCTTTTACAATGTGTTTTTTTTATGTTGCCCCAAAATACATCAAATCAATTTTTTTTCACTTAATTGAACATTTTACCATTTAATAGGCAATTTATATATATATATATATATATATATATATATATATATATATATATATATATATATATATATGTGTATGTATGTGTATACATACATACATAAATTTTTTTTATTTATTTTTTTAAAAACACCAAAGAAATGACAGACACCTCTTACTTTAATCTTTTGGGTTTTTGTCATTGTTAACCTTTTTCCCCTCTCCAGGTGATCAAGAGGAGGAACGTACGCCAGGAGGACAGGGATCACAAGGCTGAGCGCCGACGCCTGAAGACTACTCGTCTGAAGGAGTATACCATTAAGTCCCACTCCAGCATGCCTCCAAACAACACCTACGTCAACTTTGAGCGCTTCTCCCAGGTGCTCGAGGAGATCGCAGCAGCCGAAGAAGGCTTGAAGGAGCTGGAGCGCAACCAGCGCTCATGCCGTGAGGACGTGGCAGCGCTGCTGTCAATATACGAGGAGAAGGAGGGGTGGTACAAGGAAGAGAACCAGAGCATCTCCGGTGACCTGAACCACATTCGCCAAGAGCTGCAGCGCACCCAGGTGCAGCGCAAGAAGTGTCAGGAAGACGCGCGGGTCACCATGCAGTCGACTAACATCCTCAAGCGCAAATTTGGGCGCCTGGAGAACCGCTACGAGGTCTTGGCTGAGCAGGTGGCCTCTGAGGTCCGTTGGGTGGAGGAGCTGGTAAAGTCGATATCGGTGGAGAAGGACGGGCTCAGCTCTGGGAGCATGCCCTGAGCTGCACTGACATCCAGCAGTGACTTTTCATCCTCAAGTTTTCCTCCTGCCCGTCATCTCTGCTCGTGTGCCACATGGTGGAGTTTGAGAGGGTCAGTCGTCATCATAAGCTGCACCACCGCTACTGCCGCCCACCAGAAAAAACGGTTCCACTATGTTTGTCACGCTTGAGAGAACGAGAAACAGAGGCAACACGTGGAAGCCATTCCCCTTTGAAAAATCTCATTCCTGTGTCATGAATTTATTTATAATTTTAGTTATTTCATGTACTGTAATTCAGCTCTTTGTTGTTGTTTTGTTTTTACAAATATAAATGGATTCATTTCTTTACCTTAACCTGGTTATTTTAAAAACTGATCTTAACTTCCTGTTGCTTTAAAAGCCATAGCTCTCCAATCATCTGTTCCTGCCTCAGGTCACCAGGTTGTCATATGTGAAAGCTTCAAAATATTTGGCATATATTATGAGGTTTGTGAGGCATTCAGGGGTATTTATTTTTGCATCTTACATTTAAGTTCAGCTGAATTTATAATTCATATTTGGGGAGTATCGTTTATAAATTATGCAAACCCTCAGCACAGAATAAAGAGTTTTAGTGCTTTATTTTAATGTTTGCTGTTTCTTAATAAGTTTATTGAACATTTCTGGGAAAAATAAGATCATTACAGATTAAATGGAGGCAGTTATGAGACTTAAGGTTTAATAAATTATGTTAATATAATATATTTAGCACCCCCAAGAGATTTTAATCCAAAGAAATCAGTAGCAAGGTAACAATATTTTTAAACCATAACCAAGCAGATTTTTGTAAGATGAAAAGCAATCAATTATACATGAATATATAAAATATCCATGATTAAAGTTTTTTTTGATGAATTGGTTAAAGAAATTTAGTTAGTTCAGTATAAAAATCAGTCCATTTACCATGTTTTTTTGCCATCTATCCTCCCCAAATAGTCTGGAAGGGTGTTGATTGATTGACCCTGTTTTACCTGTAATTGGTACTAAATTACATGTTTTTTTTCCAGTAAGTGTCTCAGAAAATAATTTGTAAATTGTTCTTATTTCATGGATGTATAACGTATGGGAACGTATAAACTCATCTTTGCAGTGCCTGTAATCTGATCGACCTTATTGCCTCTGAGCACTCATCTGCAAACGTCATCTCTGTCACACTGATATTGCTCAATGTCTTAAAATGCAATGACTTTTGCACAGCAGCCTTGTAAACCAAATAGTGTGCATGGAAACTTTGTCTGTATGCTCGAACTCCCCGCACACCTTAAATGTTCCATCGATGAGTTTCACATCCAGCCAACACATTCCACATGTACAGCATAGAAAGCATATTGTATAGTCTGTAGTATTTTTCTGTAGAGAAATGTGCCCAATTGCACTTAAATGACTGTAGCGGTGTTTTAAAATTTAGTATTTAAATCTGTTTCTTGGCTTAAGAAAGAGCTGTAAAACCATCTGCCTGGACTCGTTTCAAGTAAATAAAATTAACATTGAAACTGAACCTTGTGTGTTTTTACTAGCACAATGTCGTAATGCACCGACACCTGGAATGCAGTCTGATGTTACAGCACTGTGCTAAATGGTTTAAACTGGATTTTTTAAATGAATATTTCCATTGACGTACTTACAAATTGCACTGACAAATTTTGCAGTTGAGTCTCTGTACACTACACAACTGCAAAATTTGTGTGCAATATATGTTTGCAGCTTTAACTTAGAGATTTTAAAAAGGTTTTTCCATTAACTGTTTAGGAAATATTGCCATTTTAATACACAGTCCATTTCCAGAGAGAGAAAATAGCTGTGTTAATGCAGTCCTTTTTTGTAAAATTTCCAATAAGTGTGACTCCTTTGTCAATGTAAAGGATCGTCTCTGGTGGAAGTTCACCAAAACACAAGCTGTTTAAAATTTATCATTTGAAGAGTATTATAATCTACAAAATCTGTTATTTTTTTCACAGCTGCAGCGCAGCAAAGAATTAGTATTCTCATCCTTTGCTTGGAATAAAAGTAGCAATCCCATTATGGAAAAAATTATTGAACCTACTTTAGTAAAAATATTATCAGCAAAACCTAAAAGTATTAAAAGTAAAATATATCAGATAAACATTTTCTCAGATTCCTATTTACACAAAGACAAAACCAAAACTGTTTTCTAAATGTTTTATTTATATGTTAATTATGACAACAATAAATAATAAATAACCTTATAATTAGTAAACTTTCATCAGTCGTTACAACGGTTTGCTGATGGTGAATGTATCAAATTCCATCTCGAAGATAAGAGGCAATAATCTGCTTTGTAAACAGTGAGACTGTACAGCATCCATCATATGTCATAATGATAATTTGTTCTCTTTGCTTACAAGTGGGGAAAAAAACATTTAAAAACCATTTTGAAACAAATGGATAACTTGAGTCAGAACTACTACGATCACTACAATGAAATAATGAAAGAACTGCTCATCTTTGTTGCTTTGGCTCAGTTCTCGTCTTCGAAACAAAAGATGAAATCCATCCAGCTCGTGCTCATTAACATCTTAAAATGTTTTAGGACATTTATGGAAATCGCTTCTGTTTGCCAGAACTAAACAACAGAATCACATCACTCCTGTTTCAGCCATTTTAGAGTAGATTTTACGCATTGTTTTCAGGGCTCTTCACGTCCTTGCTCCAGGCTACATCTTTGACCGCTGAGTACAATATGCACCAGCGCGCAGCTGGAGATCCTTGGGCAAAGGCCTTTTGTCTATTGTAAGGCATTTGCAGTCCATGCCCCGAAGCGCTAACCCTCACAGGTGTAACTTGGCTATTGAACATATTTATAGAACATGAGGACAACAACAGTTTGTGAACACGGATGAAGCTGCTTTTATAGGAGGACTAGCCTGTGAGTGCAAGAGGAAAAGAACAGAGCACAGGAAAGTCAAGAGATTACAGGAAAATGCAGAAGAATGTGGAGGATGGATGAAACGTACACGCCAGTTTTTCCCGTGTTACTTTGTAAATAGGAGCATTTGGTGTGAGCTTAATGAGAATCTGTGGTCAAACACAGTGACGGGACAACCAGGGACCACCAGCACTGTTTTATTAGTGTAGTATATGCAGACAGTAGGCCTGTGTTTTGTTGGTATTGAAAGATACTTGTGTTGTCCTGTGCAGTGCTCTGTACATTTTCAGTTATTTCTGTTACAGTAACCATTTAATTTTATTGTGTGACCATCCATTGGGTGAGAGGCAGGGTGGGTACACCCTGAACAGGTTGCCAGTCAGTTGCCGGGCTATCATGTGACCACTGAAGGAAAAATATTTTCCACTCACAAAGTGGAATGTAAAAATACTGTGCTCTTTCTAAATAACTTTTTTATTTTTTTTATTTTTCTTAATTATATCTCTGGACACTGCAGACCATCCCAGTGAAGAGTTTTAGTTTGCGTGTGTCCTTGTGTTGTGTTCTGAGTTCATTATGCTAACATCCTGTGTTCCTTTTGTATAATGTTTTACAATTATTTTTTGTTGGAGCCTTCTATTTCCCATTAGATAGTTATGGTAGCTTGTTTCTGCCACTAAAACGTCTTTCTTTCCATAGGTCAAATTTAAGGTTATATCACAGAATTTTATTAAAGTTTTTGACTTAACTCAAAATTGTGGGATACCTAACTTAACACTAAAACCCTTTGGGAATATAACTTGCAATTAACAAAATAAATAAATAAATTCTCAGTGGCAGAAACAAGCTTCTATAGATAGCTGTCTTTTCCCCAGCTGTCTCTACTTCCCTGGTGTGTATAAATAGTCCGTCCCCTGAGCTGTTTTTATGGTATCTGCATGTTTGTTATTTTGCCCTGTAAAGTGTTGGATTTGGCATTTCAACCAAAAAGGTTTGTGTTTTGTTTTGGATCTGTCACTTTACAAATCATAGAGGTTCCGCAGTTTAACTAATTTTTATGTATGTATGAGCAGTTTTAGGAAATGCATATTCAGTGGTGAAACCTTTAAAACTATTAGGAGAAATGTACGAAAGCAGCGCAGGTAAAACTCTAAAAATCATCTGAGAGTGAGCTGACTGAAATCTTACTATGTGAGAGGCAGCACCTGGAGAAATTATTGGCAGTGGTCTTAAAAACTGGAATTGGTTCAATTCAGCAAGTTCTGCTGTGTTTTGTGTGTGTGTGTGTGTGTGTGTAAATAACCAGTTTAAAGATGAGCAGTACTTCCTTATTGTCTCTGCAGACGCGAGAACAGCCTTGTTGCTCTTTACATTCGCATAGAGTAGGAATGTTAGTTGTTTATGCATCTTTGAGAGCGTTAATGTGTGCGCAAAGTTTCAGTGCAGGTCCCAGTTTAAGGTTCATGGAGCTGACGAGGTGATCCTCTGTGAGAAGCAGCAGAGCCTGACCATCTATTTCCTGGGAGCGAAACTCCTCGGCAACATCAGCACCACCTGGAGGAAACAGAATTGGACTGAGAGGTTTCTTCCACCATGGTGTGTGAACTATGTTAGTTATTTTGATATGTGCAATACTCATAACTTTACATCATAAATAGTATTAAAAAATCAGGTCAGATTTAAAGAGAGACATTTTGTCATTTTTAACATCTGTCTGAATCAGTCGGATGCACTACATACACTCACTGGACAGTTTATTAGGTACCTTATTTGTACTGTTGCTGCAGTTTTGTCAGCTGCACATGTGTGATGTGAATCTCCTGTTCCACCACATCCCAGAGGTGCTCTATCAGATTGAGATCTGGTGACTGTGGAGGCCATTTGAGTGCAGTAAACTCATTGTCATGTTCAAGAACTCAGTTTGAGATGATCTGAGGTTTGGAGCTTTTTGTGTTATCCTGCTGGAAGCAGCCATCATAAGATGGGTGCACTGTGGTCATAAAGTAAGAATCAGCAACAATTCTCAGGTGAGCTGAGGTATTTAAAATATTCTCAGTTGGTAATTCTGACCCTAACATCTGAAAGTCACAGCACAAATCAAGAGTCAACAGACCACTTTTTTCCAGGCTTCTGTCCAATTTTGGTGAGGCACCGATAGGAATGGCATGCAGAGTGCTCTTCTGCTGCTGTAACCCATCTGCTTCAAGGTTTGATGTGTTGCGTATTCAGACGCTCTTATGCATACCTTGGTTGTAACAACAACTTATTTCAGTTGCTTTTGCCTTATCAGCTCAAAGCAATCTTGCCATTCTCCTCAATAAGGCATTTTCACCAAGAAAACTGCTGCTCACTGGATAGTTCCAGATCAGCAGTTTCTGAAATACTCAGATCAGCCCCTCTGGCACAACAACTATGCTACGTTCAAAGTTACTTAAATCACCTTTCATCCTCATTCTGATGCTTAGATTAAACTTCGGCAGGTTGTTTTCACTATGTCTACACGCCAAAATGCATTGAATTGTGGCCATCTGATTGGCTGATTAGTATTAGTACTAATGAGCAGTGGACCAATGAAGTGGCCTGTGAGTGTACACTATGTGCTGTCACCCTCGAGCAACCATGCTGTATCCATGTGAAAGTTTCAGGGCTGGAAAACATATTTAACTTGTTTAAAAACTGCAAGAGGGAAGCAAAACTCTAAAACAAACCCATCACAGCAAGCTCCAGTACAGCACAGAGGTAAGAGGTTATAACCTTGCATATACGCCATTTCTTTAGTGACAAAAACTGTGCTTTGAAAGTATGACAAATGACATTACCTGGCAGGGTGCTGATATAACAAAACACTTGCTCCACGTTCCACTGAGACGGACAGCTGTCATCTTCTGTGTCTGAAATGGTGATCGTTTCTATCGTCCTCTGCTCTCTCACCCTCTCTCGCTCTCTCTCAGCCTGCTTGCGAAGCCTGGTTGTCATGGGAATGGGAGGTTCTTCTCCTTCCTCCTCCTCCTCCTCCTCCTCCTCGTGCTGCTCATCTTCCTCTCTCTGTGAACTCTGCTGGGTCTCTTTGGAGCCAAATGACCTGTGAGCCTGTGAAGCATAAGACACAAATAGTCACTGTGTCTTTTAGAGCTGAATTACATACAGTAACAAACAGAAACCAGGGATTAGGCCGTGGCTCAGGTTACATTTAGTTACATTTTGCTACTTTCCTTTTAAGCCAGCATTTTTGCTCCCTTTAAACAGAAGATTTCAGCAGGTGGCTGGAGCTTCAGTGCGCTCCCCAACTCTCAAATTTCGTACAGTATGTGGAAAAAGTCTAACCTCACTGACACATTAACTGAAACTATGGCCATGTTTAATATGAACATGCACTACTGAGAGTCTACAGGCCTCAGTTAGCATCTTACATGTAAAAGGTCATGACATTAAAATTAGAAAAAGACTGAACAAGTATGGCCTGGTTGGAAGGGTTGGCAGGAGAAAGTCTCTTCTCTCTAAAAAAAAAAAAAAAACATGGCAGCACAGCTTAGGTTTGCAAAGTTGCATCTGAACAAAATACAAGACTCAAGACTGGTCAGTGCCATATTTGATGAAATGTGCACAGAATAGCAGCACAAACACCTCATACCAACTGTTGAGAATTGTGGTTGGGAGGTGATGATTTGAGCTTGTTTTGCAGCCACAAGACCTGGGGACCTTGTGGTCATTGAGTCAACCATATCCTCTGTATATCAAACTATTTTAGAGTCAGATGTGAGGGCATCTGTCTGACAGCTAGAGCTTGGCTAAAACTGGGTCATGCAGCAGGACAATGACCCCAAGCACCGCAGCAAATCTACAACAGAGTAGCTGAAAAAGAAAAGGTGTTGCAATGGCCCAGTCAAAGTCTGGACTTTAACCTGATTGAAATGTTGTGGTGCGGTCTTAAAAGAGCTGTGCATGAATGAATATCCGTAACCTCAAGGAACTGAAGCAATTTTGTAAAGAAGAGTGGGCCAAAGCTCCTCCACAAAGATGTGACAAACTGAAAAAGTCACACAGAAAACTAAAATGATCTGTTTCAAGTTATTGCTGCTAAGGCTGTTTCGACAATCTACTGAATCATGGTGTGTCCTGAGTTTTTCACAATAATGCACAGCTTAAAGAGAGCGGTGTTTTTTTTGTTAAAGGTAGATGACGGTTAGTGAACATGAAAAAAATGAAACAAAATTCAGAAAAATACTCAAAACTCAAATTATGCAAGTTTAAAGGTTGAAGCTGCACTAATAAATTAACTGGAAAAAAGGAAAATCCACACCTTTAAAGCCCAGTCAATCCCAAGGCTGGAAAGCACCGGACTAAGTGATGAATAAGGTGAAATTATAATAAGCAGGTGAGGAAACTGAAGCAATGTTGTAAAGAAGAGTGAGCCAAAATTCCTCCACAATGATGTGACAGACTGAAGTCATTCAAAAAACAATTATTAAGTCTACTTAATTTTCACAGGACTGCATAACAGAAAACAAGAAAAAGGGCAATAATTATCCTTCAACCTGACATTTTTCCTTCTAATGTTGCTATTGCGGCTTTATGAATCATGCTGACATTGCACTCTCCATCTCCACTGTAGTGGTTTAAGGAAATGAAGTGTTACTTAAAATGACATATTCCAGCGCAACAAGCTTGAGATCTCTGCAGCTTTAAGAAAAATAAATAATAAAATTGCATGAATCATTTTAATGTTTGTTTTCAGAGCTGATGGACATCTCAGAAATTAGCCACCTGGAAAGGCCATTTGGTTGTTTGTATTAGAGATGCCCATTTGCCGGCTGACCTGATCACCCTGAATATTCTGTCCAAAATGCTGGTTTGTTTACAAATGTGAAGCTGTGGATAGTGTCAGGTCTGGTGTGTGTTTGTGTTGGAAAGAAGAAGCCAGTGAAATGAAATATGTTTTTTCTGGACTGCAAGAAGAAGTTGACAGGATGCAGACCATATAGTTTTTACTAACTGTCACCTCGCAGTAAAGAGAGATGCAAACCCAGCACAAATAACAAGAAAGTCCTCCTGGCAGAAAAGTGTCTGTCGTAAAAACCTCCAAATCTGTTCTTCTTTAAACAAACAGATTTATTTGACTTGGTAGAGGAATGTGAGAGCCTAGATAATGCTTTTGTTTATCATGTAAACATGTAGTCATTTGTTGGGGGAAAAAATGGCCCAATTAGATAAAAATGATACCAAGGAAAGAAGCTCAAATGCAGAGGAAATAAAGGATCACAATAAGTAAAACACTTTGTAAAAAGCTGACTATAATCCAATAATGTGGCTCCATGAAGTAAAATGTTTCATAAGGTTCAATAAAGCAAAAATCAAACAGAATAAATGTGACACTAAATATACTAAAAACAAAACAAAAACAGCAAATGTCAGTGTACACAGAGTGATAAGTATTGTGACCATGCAGGGTCACTGAGTGCTGAGATGCAGAGCTTCAAATCTCCTCTGGTTTTAACATCAGCACAAAAACAGTGCACCCGGAGCTTCCTGGCATGGGTTTCCATGGCTGAGCAGCTCCTGTAGGTGGTACAGTATTTATGACCATATATTGTATCGTCCAACATGCATCAGGCCAATGAGATAAACTGACCTGCATCATAAAGTGTTCTCTGGGGGCTCCATTGACCCTGCTGGGGGGTCGTCCTCTCCTGCCCACTGGCCTGTGGACCCAGCGACCTGCTCGCAACACTGTGATACGCTTGGTGCAGCTCACACTGAACCTGAAGAGAAAGATCCGTGAAATGCTAGACTGATAAGGGCATCCCTCCCTAATATTATATCACATCATTCATGAAGTCTAAAAACGATACGAGATGTTATTTTCCTCACAGTTCAACAGGAAACAGTGAGACTCAGAGCTGTCCTCTTTTTGTTGCCTTGACAGAGATTTGGGAAAACCTGGGAGTGATTATCTACCCATATCAGTGGGACCGCAGATGCCAGATGATGTAATTCTATATTACTGACTCAGACTGTAATTTTCTGCAGTTTCTGCAGCAGAAGAAAGCGCTTTGTTACAACAACAACCTGAGTGGTACTCATTCTTTCCACAGACTCTGACTGTGGTGAACCTCAACCAATGGCACTGACACTAGAAAACAATAAAATTTAAAAAATTCATAATGATTAATCATCAATCATCACTGCACTCACGAACAAAGATCAATTTCTATCAACAAAGCATAAAATACTCAAAAATTGGCATGGCCTTTGTATTGTCCACAGTTCTTTTGTGTAGTAGATTCCTCTCCTCTTGTTCTTTGTGTCATAGTTCCACTCACCAGTGATGCAAGCGGAAGAGGTGAGACAGAGACACGAGGAGAAAGGAATTGAGGTGACGGGCACTTAGGAAGTCATCTTCACTTTAGAGCCTCATTTTAAAGTGACGTACAGCTCAAGCAAGTCTCCTCTTTCTTCTCTCCTCCTGATGCATTTTAGGAATTGAGACATCCTTCAACATGGAATTCTGTTTCCCTGGTCACAGGCAGGAGGATGCTGAAGGGGCCCTTTGTCAAGCTGTCGTCATGTTTGCTCATGCTGAGCATCTGCGTTGTGGGATTTATCTTCTTTGCCCATTTTTAGTTCATCCAACTGAAGGACCAACGAGCTTATGTGATAGCGATATGTCTGTTCACAAAGACTGGTCAGATTTTAGTGAAATCTGCACACAGCGATCACTTAATGGATCTTTACCAAAGCTGTGCTCCAGTTGCTCATATTGGTCATTTTACTGTCACTTTTCCATTTTCACAGCTACTTCTCCCAGAGAATGGGTCAGAGTTTAGTGAAACAAGATTGTTTTATCCTGGTTAGGACTCTGTGAGCCTCTTTGAATTCTCAGTTTTAATTCTCATTACTTTGTGCAATACAGCTAACAAGTAAAAACAAAAGTTAGAACTTTCTTTCTGTACTTCACACATTACAATAACTTGTCAACTGGCCTGGATCATGTGCCAAATGAGCTACTAGCTACATTAGGTCCTTTTTTTTTAGGGTAGGGTAGCCATTTGTGTTTTTTATGTTGAATAAAGTCTGCTGTCTGCTTAGGGATTGAAAAACAACTTTTTCCATTTCTTTGTGGCAGTCTGCCAAAAACCCAGATGTATAACTTTCATTTGTGGACTCACAAAGCATATTTCTATACGTTTTCTTAGCAGAACTCTTGCCTGGATCTCAAGCTGGTAGTTGGAGCACTCCAAATATCATTATAAATTGAGTGAAAGAAGATGGATGGATGGATGGATGGATGGATGGATGGATGGTCTGAAAGAGAGAAAATATCCAGTGGTCAGAGGAGAATGACCAGACTGCTTCAAGCTGATAGGAAGGCAACATTAACTCAAATAACCAGTCATTACAACCAAGGAATGCAAAAGAGCGTCTCTGAATGAACAACACATCAAATCTTGAAGCAGATGGAATATAGCAGCAGAAGACCAGGTGCTACTCCCGTCAGCTAAGAACAGCAAACTGAGGCTACATTTCACACAGGCTCACAAAATTGGGCAATAGAAGATTGGAAAAATGTTGCCTGCTCTGGTGAGTCTTGATTTCTGCTGCAACACTTGGATGGTAGAATCAGAATTTGACATGAACAACATAGAAGCATGGATCCATACTGCTTTGTGTCACCAGTTCAGGCTGGTGGTTTTGGTGTGATGGCGCGGGGGATATTTTCTTGTCACACGTTGGACTCCCTTAGCTCCAACTGAGGGTCATTTAAAAGACACAGACTTCCTGAATATTGTTGCTGACCATGCCCATCCTTTTATGACTACGGTGTACTCATTTTTTGAAGGCTGCTTCCAGCGGGATAACACAAAAAGCCCCAAATCATCTCTACTGCCCTCTACAGTCAACAGATCTCAATCCAGTAGTGCATCTTTGGGATGTGGGGAAATGGAGAGCATCATGGATGTGCAACTGACAAATCTGCAGCAACTGTGTGATGCTATCATGTAAATGTGGACCAAAATCTTTGAGCAACCTTGCTGAATCTGATCCACGATGAATTGTAGTAATTTTGTCCCACCCAGCATTAGCAAGGTCTACCTAAATAAAGTGGCTGGTGAGTGTCTCATAGTATCCTACATACCCAAGGTTCATTCAGTGAATCACTGATGCTACTTTTTTGGTAATAGTTATCCTATAAGAGAAAACTTAGTATGTTGGACTGTCTAATCATAACTGATCTATAATGCAGCTCTACAGCATTCACTATGATATAACACACTGTATAATAAATGTGAAAAAAAAGATGAGAGATGAATACTAATGTAAAATATTACTCGTTCCAGTTAACTAAGTTGTTGTTTGTGTGCCATTCAAGAGCCAGATGTGTGTTAACCCCATCTGGATGTGTAAGTGTTTTATTTACCTTCGGACACACGACATGGAGCAGAAGCGTTTGGAGCGCAGAAACGTGCGAGCGTAGCCGCTGCTTCCACAGTATTCACACTGCAGCACAGCTGCCACACTCTCCCCGAACTCTGCAACTTCAGAGGACTAGCTGTTAGTCATGCATGTTAACACACACATGCGCGCACGCACACGCGCACACACACACACACACACACACACACACACACACACACACACACACACACACACACACACACACACACACACACACACACACACAAATAGACTACTCCTCACCT
>VUQJ01031252.1:0-10503 GCA_015108635.1 Andinoacara biseriatus | reverse complement strand
TCTCCTCTCCCCCCCCTCTCCCCCCCCCCCCCCCCCCCCCCGCCTTCCTCCCCCCCCCCCCCCCCCCACTACCACACTTTCTCTTCATCTCTCTCTCTCTCTCTCTTCAAGGTTACTCACTATTGTTGTCTCAGGCTGGAATCACTGTCCGCTTCTCTTCTTCTCTGTCGGAGGACCATGTGAGGCTCTTGAATGTAAGTGCCTCCTTTGTTGCTTAATTCACTTTCTCTGGGACCATTCCTTTAGAGGCAATAGGTTTAGGGTCTTTTTTTTTTCCCTCATAGCACATTCACAATAGGATGTCATACATCAGAGGGGTGGAGTGGGTCGGAATGGGTTGGGGTGGGGGTGGGGGGTGATGTTGGGGGCTTGATTGCTCCATGTGGTCTAAGCGTGGCAGTTGAATGCACGTGCATGCTGCTGTTATTGTTTCAAAGTGGCTTTTGATAAGATTTGTCAGTTTTTTCCACTTTGTTTGCTGCTGTTTGAGACGCTTTGCATTGCTTGACTTGAGTAAGTACGAACTTAACATGCTTCATTGTAGCTCGAATTTAGTGTGAGCAGTGCATTTCTCAAAAATGAGAATGGAAGCAAAGCATAAAAAAAACAACTTTTAATAAAGTAACCTGCTAGATAAATATTTAAATAAAAAGGATAGCTGCTAATTAGGGATTTAAGTGGATGGTTTTTGTGTGATTACAGCCACAAAAGGAGATGATAAAGATATTTTAATGTCTTTTATTTTTTGTTTAGCTATTAGCTTATTAGCTGTGTCCTGCAATTACCCAAAGAGGCCTTTGTTTATGTGAAAATATCATCCAATTTAGTTCCTTTTCTCCATGCTTAAAAGTCGAATTGCTTGTTTGGACTCAATTTAAATTGAAGCCAGTGTTCCACATTTGAACTGGATAGACCGTATGCATTATAATGCTAAATCTCCTGCTAGTCATTGTAATAGGCTTAGTCTGTAGGCTTCGTTATTCTCTGCTGAGCTCAGAGTATTATAAGTTGAAGATGCAGCTTATGTTTTAGTAAAAAAAAAAAAACAAAGCACACCACAGTATATGCAGTATAGCAGTGATCTAAGTCTTTACATTTGGAGGAATTAGCCAATGGGTCTTCTAGGTGCCAAATGTTGCTAATGCTAAATAATGTAAGCCATGATTTGAATGCACAGTCACTCTCACGTTCTATTGTGCTGGAATAATTAGTTTCTTGGAATGCTTCATTATGAACTTTTGTTTGAATAGATTCTTCTGTAATGCGTCCTCCCACCCTGACATGCATCACTGGTTCTGGTGGCTGCGAACACGCAGTCACCCTTCTGCAAAGATTAAAAACTACAGCTCAACTCGAAAGTGATAAGTAGTTCAGCTTCCCTCAGGTCTGCATAAATTTGTGTAGACTTCAGCATTAAACAGCCTCTTATGTGTCACCGCAATGCAATGCGTCTGAAGAAAGGTGCAACCGAAATTGATAATGCATAATACAAGCAGTGCCTATACACTGTGATGAATTATAGACAGGTTTGCTAAGCTGAATGCTAAACGCAGGAATCTGTGGTAAATGTGTGTTTACCTACGCTAATCTTTTGGTTGTATTTGTTATTACCTGGTTTGGGCATCAGGGCTTGCGTCTGAACTGTTGGGCACTGTGTTTGTGTTTGTGTGTGTACAGTACATTTTTTTAAAAGACCACCACACAAACACACAGAGATCTAAATATTAAATAATGATGTAAAATGCATTCAGCTGCTGGTGCAGCGAGTAGGATTTCTCTGTGGTTGAATGAGCAAAGTGAATCTACAATTTACCATATTGCATGATAAATGAAATCTGCCGTTACTGCGGACTACAAAGTGTTAGCATTTCAGTTTTATTCTCAAGAACTTGTGTCTTTTGGGTGTTTTACATAATCTACATATCTTTTGAGCTGAGATAGTAAACTGAAAGGCTGAAAAGTTTCTTACGCACGCTCTTTGACAAACACAACCGAACTCCCCACAACCAAAGCACCACCCTCTGTTTTTGAAGAATTGTACATTTTATGTAGTCAGAAGGCTCAAATGCTGCTTATCATTTGTAGAGGACATTTTTGCGAGTTGCGGAATTGCACTGACCTTTTGCTTTTAGAAGGATGAAATGTGTCATTGTTCATTTCAAACTGAGCCAACATTGTGCCATAGCCATTACTGCTGTGGTTGTGGAAGTAGTTGTATTTCATAACATTCCCATTCCCTCCCTCCCCCCCATTATAGAAGCCATGCACTCAATTCCCTTATCAGTTCTGACATGTGGAGAGGGAGGTGTTGGTAAATGCAGCAGGATGTGACAGTTCCATACCTGGAGCTACTGGCACTGAAGTAAAATGAAGTGAAACCGTATGAAGAGGGAGTTCTGGATACGTGCCACAAACCTGGAGCAAATGTGTGACTTTCTGGCTTGTCATAGGGAAGCGTTCAGGTATTGGTATGGTGAGGCAGTGAATTTAAAAGTGGAAGCATTTGGGTTTCTGGCAATAGGCTACCTCTAGAGCTGAAAAATGAAGCATACGTAAAGGTGTCAAAAAGTGTAGTTCCTCAATTGGCCACTTGAGGCTGGCTTCTAAAACAAGTCATGCCCCACTTTTATGTAATGTAAAAACATGACTTTACAGTACAGCCAAGAGGTTTAACAACAGATTTTGGTGAGTGAACCTCCAGTATTTTGTTTCTGTAAGACCTCAGTTGCACAGACCTAGAGACCAGTTAGCAACCATCTGGCAACCACCAGTCATGAGAGAAAAATGTGTATTCCCTAATTGGTTGCAAGTGGATGCTGCATTTGTTTGCAGTTGCTGGGAAATTGATTGCTAAAGCCCCATTCATACAGGTGTAGAGACCAGCCAGTTACTCACTGGCAAATGCAGGTCAATAGTGTGTATTCTGCAATTTGTTGGCAAGTGGTTTCTGGAGGTTGCTGGCAATCACTGGCATGAAATTGGTTGCAAAGAGGTATATGATGCTGCACCAAAACCCTTCTTGCAATTGCATGGCAGATGCTAACGTGGATGCAAATACTACCAAACTACTTGCTGTGCAGAACTGAAACTGTGAAGTGTGGTGCAAACCAGTAACCTTCACCTTCAAATTAAAAGCTGCACCTTTTTGAAATTTATTGGTTGCAGCGGTAAGTTGGAGAATGCAGGCATTCTCTGTTTTCAGATTGTGTTGCACTTTTTCAAGTTTTACTAGCATGTAAAATAGCAAGTGCTTGCAGATAAGTAAGTACACTATGGGTGAGTATGGTAATCCGCTAGTGACCAAAGTAAACACTGGCTAACGACTGGTGGTCATTAGCCAGTTTCTAGGCCTGTGTGACTGAGTCTTTACCTGGAATTGATTAGCAGTTATCTGTGTTTATGAAGTCTATACCCATGCACTTGCTAACAAAGCTTTATAGCGTTAGCTGATAACTTAGCTAGATGCTAAGGTATCAGCTAATGCTTTTTATCTACATGTTTTACTTATGGCTGCAAAATAAAACAAAATGAAACAAACAAAATAACAATATCAGGGCCGCCATAATGCTAAAGTCGAGGTTTAAAAGTGTGAGTCTGCAAACCAATGTGTGGCATTTATCTTTTGTATACAGTCTGTGGTTTCTGGAGGTAATATGAATGCTAACGCTAACTACTCATTATTTCAATATTCCACTACAGATTCTCTTGTTTCTCTCAGAAACAGACTTTTTCTTTTCTTTTTTTGCTATGAAAATAAATAATTGAATATTCCTTTAATGTGGCTTAAAATGCTTTAAAATATTTCTTCTTTTTAAGTTTTATTTCTAACACCCTCTTTGCCATATTTGGAACCCAGCAGGGTCTCATGCTAGAAGGCCTTGGCATCAGCGACTGCCAGTGTGTCCAATCTTTTCATGCCCAGCCAAACCCCCCACATTCCAGCTATAAAATCCCATCCATCTTGGCATTCATGTTTCAGCTCCCCAACAGCAGAACACAAGCTCGTAGCCAACTCCTTGTCTTACACCAAAGCTCAAGAAAATGATTTTGAATAGAGAGAGAGACGCTAGAGGGATGAGTTTGAGAAGAAGTAGGAGGGAGTTTAAATGGAAGTAGAGGCATTTTATTTGTAATGGTCCCCCTATTATTCACCCTGGGGGTACTGGACTGTATGAAAGGATGGGTTTGTTCTACGGGTGACCAAACATGGCACTTGACAATAGCTGAGTCTTACTAGTGTTAAATGAGGTGGGAACTCTATAGATAGCACTATCTCTTTGAGGACATCCTCTGAAAGTGACATTACTGTTGAATTGAGCTAAAAATCACAAGACTGTTAACCTGAAAACCAGGATTTGTGTCCTTTTTGGGAGCTTTGTGTTTCACGCTTTGTTTTGCATTGGTTTTTTTTGCGTCATTTACTTTCACTTTAACTTCCTGTTTGGCTGGGTTTAGACACATGGAGGGATCGATTCTAGGTCACTTTCTCAGATTTGCCATAAGGTTTAATGCATCATTTTGTGGTTTTTCTGATACAGTTTATGGTAAATGTTATTTTTTTATTTTTAACAAAATACAGGCACCAGGTGACTATGCAACATATATACTGGATTATAATGCAGGCAGGCTCTCAGGTGTTTTGTCTTGCTTCCACATAATTGCAATACTCTAAGCTTTTCTCATGTAACACTGTCACTGTACCCACACTGCCTGGTTGCAGACAAGTCACAGTCACTGACAAGGTCTTTCTAGAAGCAAGTCTCGCTATTCATCAGTCAGCTCGAAGCATCGCTGATCATTTATTTGGGCAATTATGTTGAAGTATTATCAAAATGAACTGTAATTTCAAGTTGCTAAGACATGAAAGCTGCATCTATAGAACCACGAGTAATATATAAACCTCTACTTTAGTTTTCCTTTTTCTTTTCTTTTCTTTGCTGTTTTCGAATTCTCTGAGTACCACGACTGACGTAGACCCTTTTCACACTTGCTGAATCAACGAAACTGATTTGTTGAACAGAATAGGAAAACGAGAGCAACCACATAAATGCCAAGAGAAGGTAATTCAAACTCACTCCAGCATTACTTGACACTGTTTGTCTTGTCTAGTTTGTCAAGTCTTTGTGCCTGCACAGTTTAGTATGCCATTGATTAGCTCTGCAACAGTGCATGCATACTGCTGCCAGCATTAATTGGCTTTTTGATCAGCTGAAGCTCAGAGTCAGTGACTGGCCTACAAGTAGAAGTGAATTGATGTGTCCTCATGGAGAATTCATAAACTTTCAGAGGGGTGCAGGGAAAGCCATTCTCCAAGCTTGAAAAGAACAGTTTAATGTTACAAAATGTGGCCAGAAACATGGCGGTAGTATCATTGTATCCTGATATCATGTTGTGGGTTTAGGTTTAAATGCTGCCTAACTTTTGGGACAGCCAGTTTTCAGCTGTAGAGTTCCGATTTGCAAGTAAAACAAACTGCCAGTGTGTATATTTCTGTCTAAAAACAAATACTTTAATATTTGTTTAATTTATGCTCAGATGTGCTTCGCTAAAAATCAAGTCAGGCTATAAATGAAGAATAACCAGTGAGTGAATGGAGATGAGTTTCACAATGCACAATAAAGAGCATCTAAACGCTTCGGTGCACCCACGTATTCACTGTTACTACGACAACCAATACGGTCATAATAACAAAGGATTCCACTGTCCAAACACAAAAACCCATTCCAGAGACTTGCAACTCAGATTTCATCTTGTTTGATCCACATCAGGGGAAAACCAGAGAAAGAATGTGTCTAGTCAACGGGATCACAGTCATGTAGGAACCAAGCCATGTTCGGAAAAAAAAGAGAAAGTTCACTTTAGTTCAATATCCTCTTCCTGCACTGAAAAGGTATCACACTTTATATTGTATTGGCTAAATCACTGTGCAACGTGCTATAATCAATTGATAATAAGTATTTTGAAAAGAATGTGAAGAATAAATAAACACATTTTTGCATCTTTACACATTTTTGGAAACACTCATTAATGCTGTCTGAAGCAGCAACGCCTGCACATTATCAGGATGGTCTTTTTTTAATGGAGTGTCTTTCTTTGCTAAAGAACTGTCCTTCGTCTCGTGCTGCTGTACAAGGTTAGTGTACTTGGCCTCAGTTCTGCGTTTCATTGCAGATGAGGGATACTGATGTGGGACCAGTACAGTATATGACACCAATGTTCCCTGCTCCAAAAAAGCTGTGTCAAGCAGTCTTCTATGCAGCCTAATTTGGTCTCCTCAGGTTCATCCATGTCACACTGTGCTAAACATTTCCTGGAGATGAATTCACCTTACCATGAGTTACATGCATTAGAATTGCATACATGAATGCAGCAAACATTTTGGTGCATGTTTTCCAGAAATGACTCTCTGTGAGGGTTGTAAGTAATATTAATAACCCACTTTTAGAAGTTTTTTTTTAAATTCCATTGATATGTTTGAAACCACTGTATGAAAACTGTAAATATTTCCATGGATGCAGATATCAGCTCAATATTGGTATCTGTTGATATTGGCCTTTTTGACTGATACTGACCTATTGGCAAATAATGTTGTAGCCAGTATTTTATTGTTGCGCCTCATCAATTTTTTGCTACTGTGATGAAAAAAGAAAATTACCTCTCTGATTCAAAGAAGAAAATAAATGACAAGACGAAGGACAGGGCAAAATACCGGCATCAAAATAACAATCTATATATCCACCAATATCCATCCATCCATTCTCTTCCGCTTATCCAGGGCCGGATCGCGGGGGCAATCCTAAGCTCTCCCTAGCCACCTCCACCAGCTCATCAGGAGGGACCCCAAGGCGTTCCCAGGCCAGTCGAGAGATATAATCTCTCCAGCGTGTCCTGGGTCTACCCCAGGGCCTCCTCCCGGTGGGACATGTCCGAGACACCTCACCCAAGAGGCGGCCAGGAGGCATCCTAATGAGATGCCCGAGCCACCTCAACTGGCTCCTCTCGATGTGGAGGAGCAGCCGCTCTACTCTGAGCCCCTCCCGGATGGCCGCACTCCTCACCTTATCCCTAAGGGAAAGGCCAGCCACCCTTCAAAGGAAACTCATTTCTGCCAATTGTGTTCGCAATCTTATTCTTTCAGTCGCTATCCAAAGCTCATGACCATAGGTGAGGGTAGAAACATAGACTGACTGGTAAATTGACAGCTTCGCTTTTACGCTAAGCTCCCTCTTGACCACGACAGACCGGTGCAGCATCTGCATCACTGCAGAGGCAGCCTCGATCCATCTGCCAATCTCCCCTTCCTTTCTCCCGTCACTCGTGAATAAGACCCCGAGATTCTTGAACTCCTCCACTTGGGGCAGGAACTTTTCAGTCCACCCTATTCCCGGTGAGGACCATGGCCTCAGACTTAGAGGTAATGATTCTCATGCCAGCCACTTCACACTCAGATGCGAACCATTCCACTGCGAGCTCGAGGCCACCACCTGATTAAGCCAACCATTTTCTTGATGTCCATGTGAGGGCTTTCGCCTGGTTCCTTCTTGTTTCTCTTTCTAAGTCTGACAATATGCATGTTGGGTCAACTGGTAATTCTAAATTTGCCATAGGCGTCTCTCTGTGATGAGCTTATGACCCGTCCAGAGCGTAACCAGGTTTTTACCCAATCTCGGCTGGGATATGCTACAGCCCAAAAGCCCTTATTGGATCAGCAGCAAAGAAAGCATACTGATGGGTGGAGTTTTCTAACCTCACCTTTTAGTTTTTCACTTTTGAAGAAAGTGTGACAGTTCAGGTGTTTTCTGCCAACACAGTGCTGGCAGCCATTAAAGAACCAGCTGCATGGATTTTCACCAAAGAAAGACTCCTGAATTTGTCAAAGAAATTTGGCGCCACCACGTCACCTGAAAATAGCTGGGACCACTGACATCAGTGGGTACAGGAGGGGCTATCACCAGAAATTCACCAGTGACCGGAAGATTCTGCTGGCAGATTCTGCACCACAACTTCTGCTCACAATGCTACGAAATGACTAGTTCAGAAAGGGATGAAGAAAGCCGGCTTTGAATGGCCCATTCAGTGTTGACCCTTTTCATGAAGTCCTGTGTCTATGAGTTGATTTGTATTAACGGGAGGTGATGCTTCTTCCAAATGAGAGTCAAACACCTGAAGATAACACTTGGAGCTCTCTTTTAGCTTCACTGTTGAGATTGGATTTCTTTTGTGCAAACAGATAACACGAGGTAAGATATACAGAACTGTGCATTCTAAGGGACGTGGTACTGCTATCGGCTTATGGATTGCCATGTTTGTTTGTTTTTGGGAGCGGCAACAAAACACACACATACAGTTCCACAATGTCTCTCTGTAAGCTTTGGAAAAGTGCTGCGGGTGGTTTATTGATTAAACCTCTGAGGTCAGTGTGTATGTGTTTGTGTGAGTTTGTGAGCTCGGCCCTGTGTGTCTCTGGCTGGCACTATTTATCTCTGCTGATGTTAGAAGAATAGAGACAAGGTGTTGGCTCAGCCTGAGGGGACAGCTCGAGCGCAATAGAGAAACAAGACACGTAGGGAGGGCAGGCAACCATGTTGGAAGCAAATGTCATTCGCTTTAAGAAGCATTGTCCCCTGGGATGCACCTGCATGTGCAAACAAAACCGCCTGCTTGTGTCCTTGTCTAAATAATGCATTCGAAGTGACTTAAATAGTTGGCTCTGCCTATGTCCAGATTTCCCATTAACAGCTGAAAATCGAAGGGTCCGTGTTTCCTTTTGGTTCACTGATTCAGTCCAAAAAGTCATAATTCTCCACATGCGTATGTGCGAATCCGTAAACACTGAACTGGAGTAGGCTATAATCTGATGATTCTACAATTCCTTATACATTATCCAATAAAACACATAAATCTCATTAAGATTTTATTATTTTTATTAATCTTCAAGGATAAATCTCTTGGCTGTGACTGAGGAATGTTTTGAAGAAGATCAATCAGTATTCTAAAAATGAATGTGTGACCGAAGCCCTTTGATGGACCGGTGATCCTCCCCAGCCTCACCCAGTGCCAGCCGGGTTCGGCTCCAGGAACATAGATAGGATGGATGGATTATTCTACCAATTACTGAAACGAGTTAGGGATTTCTTTAAGATTAGCTTGTTCAAATCAAGAATTTGGACTCTACATCTTTATTGACAGTACGCAAAAGAGATGAAGAAGAGCGCGCAGGCAGGGTGGAGTGGGTGGAGACGAGTGTCTGGGGTGATTTGTGACGGAAGGACAGCAGCAAGAGTGAAAAGGAAATTTTACAAGATGGTAGTGAGATAGTTTGGAGATGGTGGCACTGACAAAAAGACAGGAGGCAGAGCTGAAGATGCTCAGATTTTCACTGGGAGTGACCAGAATGGGCGAGAGTAGAAATGAGTGCATCAGAGGGACAGTCGAACAGTTTGGAGACAAAGTTAGAGACGCAAGGCTGAGATGGTTTGGACAAGTGCAGAGGAGGGATGGTGGATGTATTAGACAGGCAGGAGGAAAAAAGGAAGACCGTGCAGATGATTCATGGGTCAGCGTGACAGAGGAGGATGCTCGGGATAGGGTGAGATGGAGGCAGACAATCCGCTGTGGTGACCCCTAAAGGGAGCAGCTGAAACAGGCGGTTTGCCACTTTTTCTTTAAGGTTACTTTCTTCTGATTGGTTGAGCCTAATAAACAGAAGGTTTGTGCAGCAAGGGATGTCTTTGTGCCTGATATCCACTGTCACTGACATCATGTAGGGCTGAGAGTGGAAAAACAGCCTGAAATGTAGACTTTAGAGCAGTCTGAGTCTGAACTTTAGGCTCACAGGGATTACTTTCATATACACAGACCTCATTATCTGAAACATTGGCAGCGTTGGATGCTCATAACAGATCTACTTTTAATATCTATTTAGAATATATTCACAAATAGGATTAAGAAATGTTGTGTGCTTCCTTCTGGGGGTGCTGCCGAGCTCCAGTCGTCAATTTTTAAAAGGTAGAACAAACTTCTGTATTTACATTTTGATCACATATTGTGCCTTGAAGCTGTAAACATTGTAAAAAATTATATTTAGGGTTTAGGCCCAGCAGACTTGATTAATAATTCAACCCATTAATGATCCAACTGAGACCATCATTTATTCCATTAATAATTAATCACTGTCTTATCCTGTCACAGTGCCGTCACATTGTTTAAAGCCCCCTACCTGTCTTCATACAAAATGCATGCTCTTTGATTAATGTCCCAGCTTTCAATTCCTCTCACCGGCTCTATTTCATAGTCATCTGCATCCCCAGCTAGCATCTCGGATTCTTTTTATTGCCATAGAAGATATGTAGTTTTTTATTCACTATGAGTGAAGTGAGTTGTTCCCAATGTGTGTGTGTGTGAGTCTGTGTGTGTGCACGCGCAAATGTGTGCACCTCCTGTCACAGTCGATGGCGGTCCCATAAATCAGAATATTTTCTCACTGTCGGGTGGACTATAGTA
>VUQJ01031239.1:2218-19471 GCA_015108635.1 Andinoacara biseriatus | reverse complement strand
TTGAACATAAAGATAAGTCTCTGAGATGGTTTTTAATAATTTTTTTCTCTAATGGTTAAAATGTTATTTGTAAAGAAATCCATGAAGGCATTACTAGTTAAAGTGAAAGGAATACTCGGCTCTGCAGAGCTCTGACTCTTTGTCAGCCTGGCTGCTGAAAACAAACCTGGGCTTGTTCTTATTTTCTTCAATTAATGATGAATAGTAAGAAGTCCTAGCTTTACGGAGGGCTTTTTTATAGAGCAGCAAACTCTTTTTCCAAGCTAGATGAGCATCTTCTAGTTTATTAAGACGCCATTCCCTCTCCAGCTTACGGGTTATCTGCTTTAAACTGCGGGTTTGTGAATTATACCACGGAGTCAGGCACTTCTGATTTGAGGCTTTCCTTTTCACAGGAGCTCATTTAACACATACAGTTAAAATGAGAATAGAGTTTTACAGTATAATTGCATCTGAGAGTTTCCTTTAACAGAGGCAGATGTTGTCTCTCTAATTGCAGGACTGGATGGAGTTTAGTAAATTTTTACAACCCAATATTTTTTTCATAAAATGCACAACTTTGTAAGAAGACTGCTGCCATAATTATTTGTATTCCTGGGTGTATAGACTATCAGTTTAGAAAGTATTATTTGGCTTCTTTTTTTTCACTTAATTAAAAGCAAGCAGCAAATGTCATTGCTTAGAAAGTCACATTTTCTAAGGGGTCTGGAATCTCCCCCAGCTGTCATAGGTCAAAGGGCAGGGTAAATCCTGGACAGGATCCCAGTCTCTGGTGTGGCTCCAGTTTTATAACCAATGCAGATAAAGGTTATGGTATGGAAAGCTTTTAAGTCCACAGTGACATGTTCTCCTGCTTTTGTTGTGCTTCCAGCTGTGAGTCATTATGGCACGCTTCCCAGCATAAAGACCATGGGCAACATCTCCGAACATGTGGCGCAATCCATTCCCACGTCTCCATCTCATGGCTCCCTGGCTCTGTGTAGCACGTTCTCCCCTCCTCACCAGCAGGTCACTCAGAACCCGGGCAGCTCCCACTCCGAGGTTTCTTCACCCATATTCAAGGGAGACGGCACTCTCGATCGCCGGCACAGGACACAGCTAGCCAAGGTAAAGGTGGTGGCACCAGAGCTAAGTTTATATAACAAGTTTTTATACAGCGCAGCACAAACGGGTGTGGGTGCTAAAACGTAGTAAAGGTTCTCTGTTATGGTGAACCTGATCATACTTGGCATTAACTTTGACTGGATTTGCGGTGAGGGTGGTTTTGCAGAGAGGACATCAGTACAGGACACGAAGGTCCAAAGTGTAAAAGCACTGCTCATGTACAGTCCACAACAGCAGAGGGAACAGCAGCACTGTGGGGAGCATCAACAAGGACAGCGATATATAGACAGGGTCACACACAATGTTAAAATGTAACAAATACATTTTAACATTAGACAATACTAAATAAAAATGATTTTGATTATTTGTTATGTAGAAAAGTAATTCCTTCACATTATTAAATCATGAATTAACTGTGATTAACCAACTTTTTTGGAAACTGAGGCCGGATCACTGCCGGAACCTTTTTACTCATACCGAAACTTCGCAGCCATGTTTACACAGTTTTTATACACATTTATCCATTTTCATTTCCTTCCTTTTACCACTGACATTGATAATCTTACCCATAATGCACCTGTACAAACTGAAATTTCTATTTGAATAAAAAAATGAATCAAGTTTGGGACTGAAGGTGTGTCAGAGTTGTTAGAAAGACGAGAAGCTACAATATTCATTTTAGTGGTCTCACAATAATTTGTTTGAAATAAACTGAAATAGTAATGACTCACCTGTCAACGAGCCTACAGAACAAGCTAAAGGAATTCAAATCAATAAAACCACAAAGGTGCCCAAACTTATGCACGTGCCTAATTTGGTTTAAATAAATATAGCACACTATCTGTAAATCCTATAAACTTCATTTCACTTCTCAAATATCACTGTGTTCGTCTGCTGTATGATATATTTGACTGAAACTGCTGATCCCAACAACCACTGAGTTATAAAGGAAAATCATGGAAATTATCAGGGGGGGCAAACTTTTGCAGACCACTGTATAAACATTGTGTGTAAATATGCACAGTGGACACTGAGTGTATGATACTAAAACCTTCCTGGAGTATATGTGACAAATATTTGGAAAAGCATGAAAATGGTCACCTGACATAAAGTGAGGCTCTCCTCCCTCCCCCTCAGTACGGTTACACACCCGATCGACGATCCATTGCAGCCAGCGTCCCGTCTCAGACCGTCACCCCTCAGTCACTGCAAGGCAAGACGGTAAGCAACACTGTCCTGTTCCTGCTCTCATTCTGACCAACAGTTTCAAGAACATTCTCACTAATGTAGAAAATACTGCACACACTCACACTCACATGTGTTCTACTGACATTCTCAGTGGCCTGTTACTGCATTTCTTAGCACTCAGTGAGACCCGTATAATTCCTGACTCTCCCACTGTCTCTTACTGTCAGTACATGATATTTCTTCTTCAGATACGCTCTGAATATGATTGTGATGACTTGTTGACAGGAAAACGTGTTCTACTCATTTCCACATTTTGTCACAATCGACATGATGCTGGAGTCTCTTTGTGCATTACTCCATTAACAGGAAGCAAATTAAGTCATGAGGTCAACAAGAGTCAGTTCACCTGATGCTGCATAATTCAAAGTTCACTTCAAATATAGATACATTTTCTAATTTTAGGAACATCAAAAGCTTTTTGGCTGCCAGTTATGTCAGCACAGTGAGCTGGGCCCCATGTGTGTGTGTGTGTGCGTGCATGTGTGTGTGTGCGTGCGTGCATGTGTGTGTGTGCGTGCGTGCATGTGTGTGTGTGTGCGTGCGTGTGTGTGTGCGTGCGTGTTATTCCATGCTTTCTACCCCATATATTTCACTCAGTTGTTGCCTAATGACTGACGTTGGCACCATATTGAACTCTTTGTTAGGTTGATCTGTAATTGCAGCGGTTCCTTCTTGTCCTCTGTGTGTTGCTCTGTGCAGCCAGAGGAGCTGACACTGCTGCTCATCAAGCTCCGCCGACAGCAGGCGGAGCTCAACAACCTGCGGGAACACACAGTAGCTCAACTAATGGCCTTGGGTATGGAAGGGCCCAACGCAAAGGTCAGCTGTGTGTGTGTGTGTGTGTGTGTGTGTGTGCATGCACATACTTGTGCTTTCCCAGCCAAACAGTCAAAAACCCATGTTGTGCATTTATGTGCGTCTGCAAGTGGATGTTCCTGGTGCAAGGTTAGTTCTCCAAGCTAAACTGAATTTGGTGTGTTTCTGTGAGCGTGACATTGTGTACTTATGCCACTCAGTCCATTCATTGATCTACCCATTGGATTACTAATATTTCTACTTGGACTACTCACCATAATCCAGGCTGGGACTTCTATTAATCTGACCTGTGTTTGGTTTAGGCATCATATCTGCTTTGTTCTGTTTGGTTTAAATGATAGATTGTATGTAAAAGATAGATGTAGAGAACTTTATAAACAAATAATGTATAAAAATAATCCTGCATACAGTAAATCAAAGATAATGTAAAGAAATAAACTGGTTTTAAATGAAATTCAGTTAGATGTTGGTGGAAGTGGAGGCGATCGCTAAACTTAAATGCTCCTTTTTTTCCACCTAATCTTCTCCTCCTTATTCTGCCTTTTTTGGCGCACTCGTAAGAGTGTGCGTGTTGCCAAGACAGCAACACGCACACCTCGCTCATATTTTTGGATAATTTTGTACTTTGTGTCCACGGTCGTCATCCTTTTCACCACCGATCTTGGCATTTGCTTTCTATGGACCCATGGTTTAAAAAAAGGAAATGTTTCAAAATAAATGTGGAAAATCATCAAACACAGCAACAACCAGCCGACAAAAACGAGTGCACAGCGAGAGGAAAAAAACGAAACGGAACGCTCGGATGGTGTATTTTCACCGACTCATAACTGAAATATTTGCTCGCAACATAAAGCAAAAATTCGACCAAGCGGCCGCTCGTAGATCAAAGAATTGGTTCGCTGGGACACTCGCAAATCGAAGTACCACTGTACACGATTAACTGTATGAAAAGTTGCAAAGGGAGTAGAACACATGATGTCTAATGATTTCATATAAAACCCGTTTTGTGAGTGGCAGTAATCTGAACAAATGATTGGACTGAGTCTTCTGGGTGAACTTAAGTATTAACTCAGGATAGTGAAACGAACTCTAGACTCTTTTTGTTTAAACATACCAAA
The DNA here is from genome assembly GCA_015108635.1 of Andinoacara biseriatus. NCBI lineage: Eukaryota > Metazoa > Chordata > Actinopteri > Cichliformes > Cichlidae > Andinoacara > Andinoacara biseriatus. The sequence continues at coordinate 15,185 of VUQJ01031239.1, read as the reverse complement.
TGCAGTTTGACTCGGGAGCTTTGTTGTGGCGTTGATGCTGGACGTGCATTTTGGATGGTGAGGTTGGTGCATCAATTTACAGGCTTTATTTAACACCTTGCAAAAGCGGCGCTCCTTCTATCTGTGCATGCTTGGGGCTGAAGCAGAATGCATGGATGCATTAGAGCTATTGGTTGTGTCAATTAACATGCAGTTCTGGTTTGCATCATCTACATGCTCTGTTCTACCTGCTTTCTTTTATGCATTAAACAGGAGAGTTTTAAGAAAACATAAGGAAATGTTATTTCATACTGCATGCACTGGAGGGATCCAAAATGTCTGATCCACTGTCATGAATTCAGCAGTTTGTAAGTGTGAACTTACAAACTGCATTACAGTATTTCAAACTGTTGCCACTTATACCAGGCAATCCTTTTGGAGGGAAGCTTGACATAATCCATGAAGAGTTGTGTTTTTGGTGTAGGTGTACAAAACTGATATAAAATAGATTAAACCAGATTATAATATGAGGTGAGTTCAAAACATTCAGAGACTGTGCCTACAAAAAGCACACCTGGTGTAGATGTAGCTGCAGTTTCCCTTGAAGTGATGTATTTCAAGCACCTTTTGCTGCGTGCACTGAAACCTTCAACTGGATCTTAATTTGGAAAAGGATGAAGTTGGACAGCTGGCCAGGTGGTGAATGAATGATATTAATGGTGCAGCCAAAATACTCTTATGAGTTGGTGTGTTGTCATAAGCACCCAGCTGCCATGGTGTTTATGCCAAATGCCCCCGGCACATCCCTCAACATGGTACAGTAGAACAAATTCACATCGTGCAACCCCGTGAATATGAATGAATGCTCCTGACAGACTGCAGCTGCAACAGCTGAAACCTGCAAGTTGTCACATGATGCATGTAACACGTGCATCATTTGTTACAGCTAAACACCCTACCCTAAACTCTCTCTCACTCACACACACACACACACACACACTCTCTCTCTAACTGTGCAACACCTACATCTCTGTGCAATATTATATTATTCATACTGAACAATATCTATCACTCCTATATTGTGTAATATCCAATATTTATTCACTAGTGCAATACTCACCATATTCATCCTATTTCATTTTTTACAACATATATATTTTTACACATTTTTTCTGTATATTTTATACATACTGTTTTATTTTCTGTATATTTTTAGAAATTCTAATTTTTGTTTTATATCTTTGAAAGTTTGAATTTTTATTGCATGGAGTGGCCCTCCAATCTCACTGTACATCCTGTATAATGACAATAAAGGTTCGATTCTATTCGTAATGCATGTAACACATGATGCTGTGACACATGATGCTGTGACACATGATGCTGTGACACATGATGCTGTGACACAGAGCTCAGTGGTCTCATGACAGTGTTTGTGTCCCTGAGCAGTACCGACAGTATTTCATTAGCGAGTCCAGCTGCACTGAGCTCTTTGTTCAGTCATGTTACACACAGATTAATACTGATGTTTTTAACCCCAGATTATGTTCAGTGATATTTTTACTGAGCAGTCATTACAACTATTTTAAAATAGTTTCTTTCTGTCACCATGGCAATTGCAGCACGGGACTGTTCGTTATGCATAAACTAAAGTTTAGATTCCAATGATTTTAGTCATATTCTGTCTCTTCTGTTCATATTAACTCTTCTTACCTAATTTCAAAATAAAAGCTTTCACCTACTTATCCTTCCTTTCTGTTTTCCTCTTCTCCTTTCCTCCACTCTACTAATGTGTCTACAAACAACGTTTTCCTGTTTTTTTCTCCTTTCTTCTTCTGCTTCTGCTTCTGCAGACTGATGTTCTCTCCCATCACCTCCAGAGGAACCTTGTATACCTGGAAAGCCAGGTGAGGACTTCTTTGCCTCGTGCATTTCAAGTCAGATCCAGTGTTCACTCACTGGAAGAGAACATTTGCTTGTTTCCGTGCACATTTTGCTTCTATCTGTCTCTATTTCTCTGTTCTTTAGCTCTCTCAGTGTTTAAACTTTTATTCTTGGGCCTGAATTTGTGTTAGCTTGAGCTACTCTAACCACAGCGTTTGTAGTACTTTAGCATTACTGGGTTCACTCACATTCATTATGAAGGTCAACTTGCAAAGACTTGAGACTGGTTGCATATCAGAAAGGTGTTTTATAATGCAGCTTCCATTTGATCTATATTATATTATATTATATTATATTATATTCTGAACTTTGAGCAGTTTGCAGAGCTCAGAGTGGAGCTATAAAAATTACACGGCTCTATTCAAACCTGCTTATTATGAAGTTCTTTCCTTGTGTGAAGCACTTTCTGCTGGCCTGCAGGTATTTAACTTTATCATTAATTACTTTGATTTCAGAGTTAAGTTAGATCTTTTTTTCTGACCACTGTAATCATGTGATATCTGTCAGCAGGTTGTTCATTTTTATATGAACTGCATGAGAGCACACAGTACCACACTCGCCAGGGTAGTTTTTGTAGTCCATTTGCAGGACATTGTAGTTTCTACATGAGCAGCTCTCTGAGCACTGTATGAATTCATATTTCCTTCAGCACGCTCAGCCTCCTGGAATAATTGTAACCTGTCGACAGTTCACGTTTCATACCACGATCTTGGCAGGCGTCTAAATGTGCTGTTTATTTTTGGCCTGTGGGTTGGGACCTGCCTTCCCCACTTCCTGCATTACTGAATACGACTGCTCGATTCTGAAAAGGTTGTGTGCTTCTGGAGGAGAATAGCCTTGGACAAGCTGTGTGGGAGCGAGAGGCTGGCAACACTGATGCTGAGCCAAACACAAATAAATAGCTTGATTGTGCAAAATTAACTGCAGTCAGCTGATTTCATGCAATAAACATCAGAGGTGTTTTTCAAGGTTTAGCCTGCACAAAACGAGCACTCTCCAATCTTTCAATCGTTTGTCATTTAAATTTATGTACAGTAGCAGTGAGACGTTAGGCTGATACTGTATGTATGAACTCACAGCAACAGTGGAAACTGGACCTGGCAGCATGAAACAAAGTTCAGCCAGAAGTGTGTGTGTGTGTGTGTGTTCCTGCTATGTGACCTATTATTAACCTTTTGCTTTTTTTGATGAGTATAATATTTAATATAATTGACCTCTGGGCTTTTTTATGTTTATGTAAAAGTTGTGAACTAAAACTAACTAAAGCGTAATTGTTTTAGGTAAAAATCAGCGTATAATGTCTAAAACACAAAGTTCATAGACTCTTTGGAGTTTGTCCACTGTTCATGGATTATACTTACTTGAATGCTCCTGTAATTCCAGCACACTTTCAAGTCTTTGCAAGTTGATGTTCATATACAGGTCTTTTTGTGTGAAATTAGAATAAAGATGTTGAAGACCTCCCCCAAACCTATGTGAAATAAGTCTCTGACAGGATCAATCCCATAGTAAAGCTGCAGTAAGTATCCTACCTAAGACTAATATAATTTGGTGCTGGCTCATATTTAGAAACGACTGGATCAATGAAGACCTGTACTGTTTCAAAATGAAGGGTTGATCAGTAAGGCTACAACACTGATCAGTGAGAGATGGAGTATGAGAACACTAATCTGCCCCAGTGTTTATCCTGCTGTCTTCCTGTGTTCTCTTAGAAAGCAGCTCTTAAACAGCTTCTCATCCCTGGCAACAGTTATAGCTGTTATTATATCGCTGTATCCTCTTTCTCCTTGGCGCTTCACTAGACGAAGGAGAACGAGCCTGTAATCTTCATGATTCACACTATGATTGAGAACTCTGCACCAAGGCCGCAACTCTACCAGCAAGTAAGGTCTTTGGTCTTCGGCAGTTTCTGGCTTGAGTCATTGTGTCTATTGGTGGAGCTGTTCATTGTTCATCTATTAGGCAGCATCATCAGCATCCAGTTTAACTAAATGCTGAAGCACCAAAGTCATGATTTTGCTCAACAAGCCATTCATTTAATTATTCTGTAATTGAAGAATTCCTTCTCAACCTGAAGTATCCACTATTTAGAATAATATTCAGTGCTTAAATTGTTTCTACTGTATGATAAAATTCAGGTTTTTGGGGCTTTGTTGCCCAAAACCCACGTCTCAGTTATTTCTTCTAGAACTTGAAGTTCTAGAAGTTGAATGAAGTGGTGCACACTCAAGCCAGATGTTGCCCCAGTAGTCCAGTATCTCCACCTCCACCATTAAGCTTTTTGTAATGTTTTGGATTCTGGAGTCTGTTCATCTGTCAGTCGTTCCTCAGTGATCCTTCCCACGTGTCGCCCATTCTTTTTGTTTTCTGCACCTCTCATTCCATTGCTTTCCTTGCTCTATGCACTGGAAATGACCATCATTGAGCTGCAGTGTCTCCAAAGCTATAGAACTTGTTTTTGTCATCTGTCTTCATACAGCATTAGGTTCATACACCACATGTTCCTTTTTATTAATTTATTGAAACTTAAAACACTACAACATGATATTTTAGGCTTCCTTCCAAGAATAACAGGGGGTCTGGATATGGGTAGCCTAGCTTAGCATAAAGGCTAGAAGCAGGGGGAAATGGTGACTCAGAATTTTTTTAAATAGTACTCTAATTGACCTTTAATATCTTGGTTGATTGAACAGTAAAAACAGTAAAACAGAAAAGTAAAAAGGACAGTGGATGTTTTAGGGTGAGTTGTTGGAATTATGTCTCGTTAAAAACGGCTTTATTTTGCAGGCTCCCAGATTTGTGAGAGAGCCTTGGTTTTTCAAAGTACCACGGGTGGTGGTTAACCTTCATGCTACACAGCATGAAGGTTAACCATGCTCTCTCTTTACCACAACGGACCGGTGCAGTGTCTGCATCACTGCAGCTGCAGCCACAATCCGTCTGTCACTCCCTTCTCTCCTCACTTGTTAATAAGACCCCGAGAATCTTAAACTACTCATCCCTGAGTCGGAGTGGGCGCTCCACCCTTTTCTGGCTGAGGACCATGGCCTCAGACTTAGAGGTGCTAACTCACATACCAGCCTCTTCAAACTCGGCTGCAAAACCACTTCACTGCCAGCTGGAGGCCACCACCCAATGAAGCCAATAGGACCACATCATCTGCAAAAAGCTGAGATGAGATTCTGAGGCCACCAAGGCAGAAGCCTTCAGCCTCTTGGCTACACCTAGAAATTCTTTCCATCAAAATTCTGAACAGAATCTGTGACAAAGGGCATCCCTGGCAAAGTCCAACACCCACATCAAATGGGTCCCACTTATTACCAGCAATACTGACCAAGCTCTCTGTGGTTGTACAGGGACTGAATGGCCCGCAACAAACGGAGGGCCAGACACCCCATACTCCCACAGCACCGCCAAGGGACGCCTCGAGGGACACAACGAGGGACACGGTCAAATCCCTTCTCCAGGTCCACAAAACACATGTAGACTGAATGGGAAAACTCACGTATACTCGAATTATCTTGAGAGGTTAAAGAGCTGTGTTCCATGACAAGGACCAAATTGTCATTGTTCATCTTGAATCTGAGGATCAAATAACGGACAGACCCTCCTTTCCAGCACCCCGGCTTAGACTCTCCCGGGAAGGCTGAGGAGTGTGATCCTGGATAGTTGGAGCACACCTTTCAGGCCCCTTTCTTAAAGTCTGAGGTGGTGGTCTCTATCTTATTGAAACATGTGCGAACATAAATGGAAATGCAGTAAAAGACAAAAACCAAATTTCTAAGAAGCTTGAAAGTCAACATTGACATGGCCACCTTTATTCTTCAGCACAGCCTCTACTCTTTCAAACTTTCATGTAATTTCTCAAAGTAGTCTGCTGTAGTTCTCCGGGCTTCTTGAAGGATATTCCATAGCATTAGTTTGGCTGTTGGCTGCCTTTTTTCCATTCTCGGTCAAGATGATCCCACACTGTTGCAATAATGTTGAGGTCCAGGCTCTAGGGAGGCAAATCATGACCATTAGTGTTCCTTTTTTTGCTTTTACATCCAGGTATGTTTTGGCGTGTGTTTGGAATCATTGTCATGCTGAGAACTAAAGCCAGTCCTAATCCAGATGGTACTGCATAGTCTATCAAAATCTGACTGTACTTTTCTGCCTTCATAATTCCATCAGTTTTGACGACCACTGGCTAAAATGCACCCCAAGTCCTCACAGAGTGTCCAGATGCTCAGCCCTTTCTCCTCGTTTCCATGTATCTCAGGGCTTTGCTGGAATTTTTTCCTATTTTCTAATGGTGTAACTTTCAGATACTGTCCAGCTACTTCCTTTGTCCTCCACTTGTCCAGTTTCTTCAAAGTTTTAAGAACGCACTGCACAGCATGTCATGATAGGCCACATTTTTGACTAATAGCTTTTTGGAACTCGCGTTGTTAGTGCAAAAATGCTATTTAATGCCTATCAAACTGTGATATATTTGACATTTTGTTCATAGATTCAAATAAAGAAAGTGTAATAAAGTTTGTGCTTTTGCAACAGGCTGCTAAACAAAGAGCCTGAGGATGCAAATTTAAATTGTTTCTTGCTTAGTTGTCTGTTACATGTAGACACAGTGCTGGTTGATCTGTGAGTTCGGTCCGAAAAAACCTTTAAAATTCCTTCAGAAAACATGTAGAACAGCTGCTTAAGACCCTTTGAAACAATAAATAATTAACAACAATTAACAGTTAATAAATGTGGGGTGGCTCAAAACTTCATATAAATACCTTGAAAAATGGGACAAGGAATTTACTTGGAGCCTGATGGGGCAGAACGACTCATTCTGTAAGGTTTGTAACTCAGATTTTAGTGTTTCTAATGGGGGAAGGAACACTGTCTGTCAGCATGAAAATGATTTTCCTGTCCTCATTTGCGACTATATGCAAATTACCAATTATGCAAATTAGGTGATGATGTCATATGCGGAACATTTCCCATATTTTTAAATACAAAACTTGACAGGTATGCTTTATACCACTATTAAAATCTGATGATTACTGAGTAAGAAACAAAAAATAAAGGAAACAATTACACACACACACACACACTTACACACGCAAAACGTTCAGTGCTCACTGAGCATCATTTCAGTCTTGATTCATCTGATTTTGTTGTCAGAGGTGAGCCACAGCACTGCACCGGCTCAGCCAACATTTCTTCCATCTGTTTGAACAGGCGATGCGTAAATTCTGCGATTTTGACCATTAACTTGTTGAAGTAATTCAGAAAACAGTTTTTACATGAAATTTACAACAAGCACAGAAGGAATTTCTTTGTTTAAAGGGTCACTTTCCTTAATGTTTTGGGGAAAAGTAATGACAGAAAGTTGAGCTGGACCATGTTCTTTATATCCATACTGCATGAACCTCTGAAGCTCTCATTGTAATAGATGTGCTGCTTCCTGCTGTCCATCTCTGACTGTTTGTCTTCTTTGTAGATCAGTCCAGACGACTACAAAGACGGTTCCTTCATCCAGCGCACGGAGGAGGCTGACATAGACGTAAGACAACCACAGCTTTCAGTGAAATGATTAACATGTTTCAAAGACAGATTAATTGGCATGTTTGTGTGTGTGTGTGTGTGTGTTAGACAAAGCTGAGCAGACTGTGTGAGCAGGACAAAGCAGTGAGAATGCAGGAGGAGAAACTACAGCAGCTGCACAGAGAGAAGGTACAGCTGTGCACTGTGTGTGTGTTTCTTTCTTTGTGGAGGATCAGATGTGTAGTAATCAGTATTTGTGTGTGTTGTGTGGCAGCACACTCTGGAGACAGCCGTGCTGTCTGCCAGTCAGGAGCTGAGTGAACAAAGCGGCTCCAATGCCGCCTCCACGCAGAGCCTGGTCCAACAGAGAGACGTGCTGCAGAACGGCCTGCTCAGCACCTGCAGGGAGCTGTCCAGAGTCAGCACTGTGAGCACACATACTCACACAGGACACGCAGGCACATTTGTCAATGGAAAACAACCACAGGGGCACTTCTGTGGAAGATTTGATTACAGTGCTGCTGGGAAAAAGTATTTGCCCCCTTTCTGATTTCTTAGTTTTTGGCACATTTGTTGCACTTACATGTTTCAGGTCATCACTCAAATTTCAATATTAGACAAAGACAACCCAAGTTAAAGATAACCCAAGTGGCCCTGTTTGAAAAAGTCACTAAAACTAAAAACTGGTTGTGGCATCCTTGGCAGCAAGAACTTCAGTCAAACATCTGCAATAGCTGGCAGTGAGTCTTTCACAACACTGTTTTGGAATTTTGGCCCACTCTTCTCTGCAGAATTTTAAATATTCAGACACATTGGAGGGTTTTGCGGCAAGAACAGCATTTTTAAGGTCATACCAAAGAATATCAATCAGATTTAAATACAGATGTTAACTAGGCCACTCCCAAACCTTCACTTTGTTTCTTGTTTTTTGGAGTCATTCAGGCTCTTTTTCCACTGACGCACACGGTGCCGGTGCTCAAACCGTTCAGTGTTTTTTTCACCGTTAACTCACTCGTAACTTGCTCGTACGAAAAACGGGTTCAACTCCAGTACAGCAAGCTAGCTGGCCTGGATCCAAGAACGTGTGACAGAAACAGCAGAAAGACGTGACTCTGCCGTCTCAACGTAAAGTTTTCTACCACTATTTCACTGCATGGTGTGGATTAGGTCAGACCCTGAGGCTGAAATTGCTGCTTTGTATTCAATTCAATTCAATTTTATTTATATAGCATCAAATCACAGCAAACAGTCGCCTCAAGGCGCTTTATATTGTAGGTAAAGACCCAACAATAATACAGAGAAAACCCAAGAGTCAAAACGACCCCCTATGAGCAGCACTTGGTGACAGTGGGAAGGAAAAACTCCCTTTTAACAGGAAGAAACCTCCAGCAGAACCAGGCTCAGGGAGGGGCAGTCATCTGCTGAGACCGGTTGGGGCTGAGGGGAGAGAGAGGACAGAAAACATGCTGTGCAAAGCTTGCCTTGGAAAGCAACTTGGGGTTCAGTATCTTGCCCAAGGATACTTTGGCATGCAGCCCGGAGCAGCCAGGAATTGTACCTCCAACCTTCCGATTAGTAGGTGACCTGCGCTACCTCCTGAGCCACAGCCACCCCCTAATCACCATGAGTTCATATCATTCTATATTTATGAAGCTCCTGAAACTCTCCTTGTGCTTGGTTATCCCTCAATGGACTGGTCAAAGAAAATTGTTGTGGCGTGGAGCACCCTGTGCCATGAAGTGTTTGCACCCCCCCCGCAGGCTGTCTTGTAGTCAATTCAGGAGATGCTCAGGTTGGTCAGTCGGCTCTTACAGTCTCAAGTGACTGTTTTATCTACCAGTAGCTGGTGTTTTGCTCCTCTGGTCTCTGCCTATCCTTTTCTGAGCCTCGCATATGTAATGTGCCACATGCCTGCTCATCTTAGCTGTTATGATGCCTGACAGGAGTTTCTATGTATTTCTAATTGGATACTTTTATTGTTAATTTGATATCCTAGGTAAGTACTGTAGTATCCAAATCAAAATATATGTTTGTTTACAACATTTGTAATTTTGACAGCTCTGTAAGTAAGAAAAAACAAGTAAGAAAAAACATACAGTCTTCACTTGTGTTCATAGCATCAAGGTCATAAACTCTCTATAAAGGATGGATATGTGTCATGAGGTACCCATACCTTAAAGTAAACCCTGCATGGGTATCTGTGCAGCCAGTCTGTAGTAGGTGTGACTCCACTTTATAGAGCAGGCATTCAGTCTTTGCTCAGCTGCAGATTTTGGGATCTAGTTCTTGTGTCTGTTGATTTAACAGGGTTGAGGTATCAGGGCTGGGACTCATAAAAAGAAAGAGAGGGTAAAACGAATATTATTCCAGATGTAAAGGAAACGGGTTTAAGTGGAAACATACAAGTCAAAGGCATACACACACACACGGTTGCTGAAATACTGACCCTGCTGTTGGCTCGTATCCGGGTTTCAGGAGCTGGAGCGCTCCTGGAAGGAGTATGACCGGCTGGAGGCAGATGTTACTCTGGCCAAGTCCAACCTGCTGGAACAGCTGGAGGCCCTGGGCAGCCCACAGGTAGCACAAACACACACACACACACACGCTCTTTCTGTTGCTCTCACTATAACAGTGTTTGTATGTGTGTGTGTGTCTGTGTGTGTCTTCAGACAGAACCTCCAAGTCAGCAGCACATTCAGATCCAGAAGGAGCTGTGGAGGATCCAGGACGTGATGGAGGCACTGTCAAAAAATAAACTCCAGCGGAGCATAAACAGCTGTGAGGCCCTCCATCCATCAAACTTCCATAAGTCACACATTCTGGTCTTGGATGCAGGGTTTTGAGTTTTGTGATTTGGTTTTGAATTGTGATTCATGTTTGTTATTTGTTCCCCGTGTATTCCCGCCTCCCTCATGTTTCCGTGTCTGGTTTTGTGTCTCTGTGTCTGTTGTTCTGTTGTTTGCTCATTTCGTTGTGTTTATCGTCTCTCAGGGCTGTCTCTTAATTCTCTTTTATATTTCCGTTCTGTCCTGCTTTCATCTCTCTAGTGTCTCCCGTGTTAATTCAGCCTCTTCTGCGTATAGTTAATAGTCCATATGTCATGTTCGTGTGTCTCAGCATTGACTGTTTGTTCTGATTTGGCACTACATAAATAAAATTGAATTGTTATTTTCTGTCTTATTTTGAGAGTCTCTTGTTTTGTATTTAGTTTTACTTCCTTTGTCTCCTCTTCAGTGATCAGTCCCAGCTGTGCTCCCACCTGTGTCCTCTCCCATCATTACCTCGTGTGTCTCTGTTGTCTGTCTTTGTTGTGTCGTCGCTGTGTCATCCCAGTTCTGTTTCCTCAGATTCTTCCTTTGTGTTTTTGGCTCCAGTCCAGCGCTGTCTGTCTTTAGCTCGTTTTCCCTGTGAGAACAGCATAAAATCCCATTGTTGAGTTCAGTCCCTGTCTTCCAGCATGGAGGTCCTAATCCTGCCTGACACACAGCTTCCAGGAACAAAAACTTTGAATTATTTTAGGATTTTGAACCGCTCTCCGTTTAAATCAAACCATGCTGCACGTGAATCACATGAGCTTTAGTTTGATTCCTGCTGGATATGAGTCACAGTTACAAACAGCTCTTTATGCAGCCTGGTATCTAACATGCCTTGGCCGGCTTCTTTTAACAAAACCAAATCTTGATCCTTCCATTTTTAATAGTTTAGAAATGGGTCTAAAACTAACGTTTTTCAGAAGTTTTAGAAAAAATGGTTTCTGTGCAGCTTTTAGCTTTTGATCCTGGTTCCAGAGTGTTCCACAGCACAGACACAGCTCAGCGTTCCCAGTGTCCTCCTGCCAACCAATGGCAGCACAGTGCACCCTCAATTCATTTGATCACAACATTTTAACACACAGCTTAATGTGATGGTCGTCACTTGGTTGGTGTCATTCAAGGAGCTTTACACTCAACACAAGTAACAGCTTGAATTATTTCCACAAGGTAAAATTTTATCTCCTATTTTTTGTTTCCACTTTTTACCAATTTTTAGACTCACAGTGTCACTTTATACTGCTCTGTGTGTGTGTGTGCGTGTGTGCATGCGTGTGTGTGTGTGTGCTCGTGTGTGTTTCCTCATTCACACATGAGAATCCCACATTAGAGTAGAGTTGGATACCTGAGGATCATGTTCATATTCCTCGGGGACCTGATACATTTGGATCTTTCATGATTGCAAAATGTCACTCTTATTTCTCTTTTCTCCAAATTCTGTGTTCAGCAGGTTTTCCTGGTTCAAAGCCGCTCTCCAGTCTGCAGAAGAATGAGGTGGGACAGCGTTCCAGCCCACATCACACCACTCACACTCTCATGGGATTCAGTTTGCATTTATTTCCTTTTGGGTTCAATTAAGTGTCTTAAAAGACAGAATAATTTTGGCATTTCTCTACCCTAATTAACATGGCCACGCACAGTGTGCACATCCATCCCAACACAATAGAGGTTTGAGCTGAAGGTGTGTTCAGTGAGTGCAGGGTCAGCTTCTTCAGCAGGATTCAGATGGTTTTCTTCGTTCACTGCAGCAGGTGGTGTTTCTGCCACAGATTGTGTATTTTTAGTGCTCACAGGTTAAAGCTTGTCTGTACAGATGTAATGTTCTATAGAATGACACTAAACAGAGTCGGTGATGGAGCCGTGAGCAGAGAATAAAAGTTCTGAGGCAGAAGCTTCTTTATTCCAGATATATTTTTATTGATGCCGATGAAACGATCTTCCTTCAGTTTAGAAGCCAACACAAAGATGTGTTCAGATTGAACAGGCAGGAATTTTTGGGTTAGCATTCTTTGGCTCATGTTTTGCAGATTTGGTACGCTCTCACAGCCGGCAGCGTACTGTTTTCTGCCACTGCGGCGTATCTGCACAGCAGCGAGGAGCAGGCACATAGGACGTGCATGTTTACTGCTAACATTAATAACTGTATCTACAGTAAAGACGGGAATACCTAGCATAAAGACCACTGTGCACCATCCAGCTCGCACTCAGTTCTCATCGATACCAAAAACAGATCCTTTTCATGCTTGCTGAAAACGATTTTGTGGTCTCTCTCTTTCTGCTGTGCAGTGTTTCACACTCAGCCTTTGGATTGTTATGAGTATTTATAGTTCATATAGCCGTATTCTCATAGTGAAAGCAGCTAATCTAAGAACAGAAGAGCACATTTTGAGGCAGAGTGAATGAAAGCAGGTAATGTTTTCATCACAGGCCACGATATCTCCTTCAGTTTGCACACTGCAGTTCAGTTAAACACGTCTTTGCTTTCCAGCACCTCTAAAATGTGTTCAACCAAACTGAGGAGTCTGTTTTCTACATCATGATGATGAGTACTGTCCTTTCCTGGGAATGAGCCCGATTTTGTTAACTATCTACAGGCAGTCACTCAGCCATTCAGTCCTCCCAAGGAGGGCAATGGCGTGCCCCCCCGCCCACCTCTCCCCCTGTACTACGACTCATCCGACCACCCCCCTCACGTGCCCCCCCAACACTCACACCCCGGA
>VUQJ01031238.1:0-11157 GCA_015108635.1 Andinoacara biseriatus | reverse complement strand
CACACACACACACACACACACACACACACACACACACACACACACACACACACACACATATACACACACACACCCTTCTCAGTTTTTCCCATCACAGTTTTTTGGCTTTCCTTTCCTCTTCCGTGTGTACTTGCTTCTTCTGCTGCGTCCAGACAAACATTTCAGTGAAGGTCTCGGCAATAGAAAATAGAAGGCTCAACTTTATTAATTTTTTGTTTTAGGATTAATGTGATTTATCCTTCACGCTATCTTAATCTTTACACTGTGAAAAAGAATTTATGATGGTGCATGTTTGAATATTATTAAGTTCCTGAATTACTCTCAGTCTGCATACAAAATCTGACTTCAAAGCATTTAAAACAGCACATGGCTACCTTTCCTGCTTCTGGCAGAGGTCTCTTTCCATTAAAGGCAAAGTTTTTCTCCCTACTTCTGCCACATGCTTGCTCATAGGGGTCTATTGTAAGGTCTTTACCTTTCAATAGGAAGTGCTGCCTTGAGATGACTGCCTTGTGACTCCACCACAGTGGACGGATGGATCCACATGTTGATTTGGCACAGATTTTACACCGGATGCCCTTCATGACGCAATACTCCCACTTATCCAGGCTTTAGACCAGGACTTAACTAGCTTGTGAGCCCCCTGAGGCATGGGTTTGTGTATCCTCCCAGTCGCAAATTTGAGGTCTTTACTGTTTAATGCAAATGTGTTACAGAAGCAGTTTTAAGGATAATTCTGTGCTGGCATATTCTGTTTCCACTGTAAGTTTCTGAGAAACTGATGCAAGATACCGCTGAAAAGCTTACCAGTTACTTAAAACATGCTCTGACATCTTTCATTGTTGTGTAGACATGCCTGTCTATTAGTCTGGAAATCAGTGATTGTATGCATTTTGCATATTACCACATGTACCACTGACAGAGCAGCTTATCAGATTGACTTGGAAGCTTTTGGATCATCTGTGCTGCCTTTGGGTTTCATGCAGATAACCGGTCAACCCGTGTGGTTATCTTAGTGCGGTTGGCTGGTCAGTGAGTGAAAATCCAGCCTGGCATTTCACACACACTTGCATGGTTACACTTGAGGTCAAGAGGAGAGGAACCTCTATTGCTTATCTTAGATGTTTACCACAGTGGTGCAAAACATGTGTTTTTCTAAATGTATGTGTGCAGTAGGTGGTAGACTTTGTGCAGTGAACTTCCTCAGGAGAGTAACAAGCATCCGTCAAGCTGATCAGGCTGCCGGTCCATGAGTACTTCTGAAACCACAGTTGATTTGCTGGAATATTTGAGGTCTGAGGCCAAGGTTACCTCTATTTCTAGCTGCATTGTTTACCTGTGCAAAATGTGTTTTCTTTTTCTAAGGCAGGAAGATCTAATCATGGAGGGAAGTGTTTTTAATCCAATGTGGTGGAAATTGCCAACCCACGGGGTGTTTTTTTATAATAAAACTGAGTCTCAAATAGGACCATAAGAGTCTGAATGAGGACCAGATCATGTTGTTTCCCCTAATTAGTAAACATAAAAAAAAAAGAAAAATATGTGTCCTATCAGTCTTTGATAGAGCGTTTGTGCGTGGACCACAGTTATGTTAGATGAATGCTGCCTGATGTTTTAGTGGTCAGTGTTTTATTTGACAGAGATCGGTGGAGGGGATCTCTTTCTTACTTCAGCGGAGGTCATCGTCAGGTCAAAGTAGTGCAGGGTCAGAAAGCAGTCCTTTCTCCTGCTGTGTCCTCGGCCATGTGTTGAATGCTTGTCCCTTCAAAGTTAGCTTTCAACAAGACGCCTCAGCCGCATCCACGGTAGGGTGAGTTCCAACTTCAGTCAGAAATAATGTGCGAAGTTGAGGCTGAAAAGGATTGTTGGTGTCTAAATACAACATTTTATTAGGGAGCTATTTCTCTTACAACAGATCTGAAAGAAACAGCCCAGTTAGGCCCACATTTAACTAGGTAGTGGTGCAATTTGAGTTAATCAAAGCATATTTAAGTTACACTGAATATGAGCTTAAATTCCATAGTCACATTTTTAGTCGGAGGGTATTTAAAAGAACCAAATTAAGAATGTAATTTGATTAAGAGGGTAAAAAGCCCCGAAGTTGCTTTCTGTACAAGCGAAACAGGCGTCCTAGCAGCATGCAACAACAAACCAGTTCCATCAGAGATAGTGAGAACATTAAGAAGCACCCGGTCAAGAGTTTGGTTCATTCTGAGAAACAAAAAGAACCTTTGTGACCTCAGCAACAACAAAAAAAAGCCTAGACATCCACAGAAGACAGCAGTGGTGAATGATCATAGGATAATTTGTCATGGTAAAGACAAACCCTTTTGCAATATGCAGCCAAGCGCAGAACACTTTCCAGGAGGTAGGGATATAATTGCCAAAGTTTACTTTAAAGAGAAGACTTCAAGGGAGCAAACACAGAGGATTCGCCACAAGGTGCAAACAATTTGTCAGGCTCGACCACAGAAAGGCCAGCTTAGACTTTCCTAAAAAGAAAAAAAACATCTAAGAAAGTCAGACAAGCTCAGGAACAGCATACTTTGAACAGATGAAACTAAAATCAACATGTATGGAAGGACAGCAGAGGCACTGTGACACATGTGTGTGTGACACATGCTTCCCAGGGGCATCTGGTCACCCATGTTTAAAGGAGATGTGGCACGAGACAGAAGCAGCTGGATGAATTCTGAAGTGTACGGGGATCTAATGCAGCGAAGTTCTTGTGAAATTACTCAAAGCACACTGCCCGAGCAGCTCGAGTGAAATATTGAGAGGTGGTCGAGTCAACAAAGCTAAAGGCACAAAGACCCACAAACAAGCAACAACTGAACCTGACAAAGCACCGCGATGAAGGAATTGTCGAGTGCTGTTTGTTTGGAAGGAACTGTTTGGTATGTGAGCTCCAAACATCACGCAGTCATTCCCTCGAAAGGAAAGAAATGAGCTTTTTAGTTCTGTTTATGTTAATCTGCCTAACTACATCCGAGAACCAGAAACTAGGGGACTGTGTACCCTCAACAATGAACGCAGTAAAAATACTTGTTTCATTCCTAATCTTTTCTGGAGACAAAATTATGTCGCTATATAAGGGTGTGTGTTTTTTGTTTTGTTTTGTTTTACCTAACACTGATCTTGTGTTTTGACTGTGAATTCATGCCTGCATGTTTTCATTCAAGGCCACCAGTATTTAGTATTCACAGCCTTTAAGTAGAACAGCACGATACTGAACTGAATTAAAACTCTCCAATCTCATCGTACATATAATAACAATAAAGACATTCTATTCTATTCTAACTAGAGAGAGTCTCTGTTATTCTTTTTTTCCTCTTACCTTATCGATACAACACTATCATGAAATGTCATCTATATTAGATAAAGCCCAGATAAATGGCCAATTAAGTAGGATTTCTGCATTTAGCAGAGGTATCATCATAAAAACAGAAGACAGTATTGACTATAAGGTCAAAACAAGTTCATAGTACAATTCATAGTATTCCTGCCAATTTGAAGTTTATTTTACATCATCAAACTCATGCATCACTTCCAATTTCATGGTAGCTGTGGATCATTGTGAATCCAATCAGTCATGCCTCACCAGCCCTATTCTCAGATGTGTCTTTAAGAATCACAAGCAGTTCAGCACTGGCAATAAATACTATTAGCAGATTCCACTAATGCTGACCTCCATGGTTCAAGTTCCTCATCATGAAGTAAGCAGCAGTTAACTTTTTCGCAGTCTCAGCAGAATATTGCTTCTGGCTTTTCTTTTTTTTTTTTTTTCTTTTTTTAAGTTGTTTTTGGTCATTTCTAAGTTACTTGTCTGCTTTCTAATATACAAAATAATAATTCAAATCCAGCACTGACAAATTTAGAATTTCTAATTACACTACAGTCACACTAGGGAAAACAGTGGTTGGAGACCATGGCCTGGCCAAAATGATTGTGACCGTGTGCAACAAATTTCCAATCTCACTGCCTTTGGAATGTTTGCTTCGAAGACAGAGACCAGGTCAGCGACCACCTGCAGTCTTCAAAGCAACTTTGGTGCATCAAGATGGCGATAAAATGGAGTCCGTCTGCCCTCAGTTTGTGATTGAATGAGGTCAGACTGGTGACTAACTGTGATAAATCAGCAAAAATCACAAATTAGTTGCGTCAAGTCCCCTATTGCAAAGCGATGCATTGTAGACGAATTGCACTCACCGGCACAGACTGACTGAGATTGATTGAAATATGTTGGCAATCTGTCTGCATTTATAAATTAGATGGCAGTTATTTGCAAACCCTCCCCAGTTGCTCCGAGAACGATTGCAGTCGATTGGTTGGAGACAGGTTGCCTCCCAACAGATGAGCTGTGCAATCGCCTTGAGATTAAAAGTGGTTGTCACAACTACATGTAACTGGTCGCCAAATCCAAAAAAAATTCAAAGCAATCTCCAGGCAACCACTGATTCCCATTCTTTCTTCTAGCGTGACTGAGCCTTTAAGCACCAGAAATGCTGCCCATGCAGTGCGCTAATATATCCACTTATATGCCTTCAAATGCATTTGCATCATAACTTAGTAAGAGAAGGCAATCAAAAATGCATTCAAGACATCTTAGTCAATTAAAGAATCCATAAAGGTAACATCAAACTAAAATTGTATTTTCAAGGTAGCGTAAAGATTAATTTGTTGCTGCTGGCATCAATGGTTACAAGTTATGTAATGACTGAATTACAAATTGTATTTACTTTTGGCTGAAACATGCTGCACTCTCTTGCATTACTGCACCATATTGCATCCATGAGGCTGTGTTTTTCCCAGACGTGAATGAATTCAACCACTTTCACTAACACAAAACTTGGACAAACACATTTCCCAATTTCTTGGTTTCCAAAGCTGATGATGTAATTCAAAATCATATGCTTTTACAAAACCACAGTTTGAGTCATAAATTCTCACCCTCTCTGCATGAACGCATTTGGAGCCTATGCTTCTTCTACATCTGCAAGACATTTATCCAGTCTGTTGGTATTGGCTTTCTGGTGGTGTGGTATTTACATCAGCTGATGGACCTGAACCACTGGATTCAACTCTTTTTAAACCATGCTGCAGATTCTTGCATCATTGGCTCAGTGACTACATATACAAAAAATTACTTTTCCCTCTTTCCAGGTTTGTAATGAGAGCAGGTTCACATGTTTCTGTGCAATTATCAGACTCCAATCACATTATTACAAGCCAGTGAGCATCTACTCTGCTGCCTCTGCAGCAAGATAATCATATGGCATCCCTTGGTTTATAGAATGCAGTGTCATATTGTTAAGCCTCCAAGCAGACCACACAAAGCCAGCGAGGGTGTCAGTGTCCTCATTAAAACTCTGCCTGGGCAAACAAGAGACAGCCAGTATACACAGCAGATGAGACAGGTAGTGGCCCATTCAGATTTACAGCTGCTGCCTCAGGGAGCAGAAGGACAAAGCAGAGGAGGGCTCAGAGAGAACATGAGTTCATATACTGTTTCATGTCTGGCTGCCAGATGAACAAACTGAGGACAATCAGGTATTTTAAAGGATGCAAAAAAAAAACATGGGCGTGTAGACGGAGTGTAGACAGCACTGATCTCAGTCGTAAAGACTGAAAGGCCAGTCGAGGCAGGTAACTGATGGAGTGAAGGGGATGTAATGTGATAAAATGAAACACAGAAATGTGAAAATGGGGTTTTTAAATGAGGAAAATGTTTTATGAAGGTGTCATGTTCAAATCATGTCCATTTAAGGTTGGTCTCTGGAGTTTGAAAAAAGGGCAACATGACTTTTTGTTTCTTGAAACTGTTTCATCTCTCATCCAAAAGGCTTCTTCAGTTCTCAAACCAAAAGGTGGAGAGACCCAGGTATTTAAACACAGTGGGTGTAGTCCCCTGGAGGTGGCTGTGACCCGCTATTGTTCATGTGCATAAACACATGCGCCAAGGTGTGAAAGGAGGCGTGGGTCATTACAGGCAGTGGTTTCAGGTGAAACCAATTTGGGACTTTGCCTCATTCTATCAAGTGACCTGTTGAGGTCACCTGAACAAAGGTGTGAATGGGGTAAAGTTGTTCAGTTTTTGGTGTAACCCTGTTAAACCTTATGTATTTATCCACTGAGTTGATGTGGAGAATGAAGGCTTCTACTTCTTGGGTTTTGATTTTGACCCAGGTGTCATCCACATATCTGTGCCAGTGGCTAGGTGTCATCCTTTTGAAAGAACCAAGAGCTTTACTTTCCACTTCCTCTGTGTAAAGGTTGGCTACAGTGGGTGACACTGGGGAGCCCATGGCACATCCATGCTTTTGTCTGTAGAAACCATCACTGTATTTGACATATGTTGTGGAAAGGCACAGAACCGACACAGACAAGGTTGGTCTCCTGTTGCAATAGTGAAACTCCATATCCTGCGTCATTACTCAGGTCAGCACGTCAACAGAGCAGCTAATAATACACTTGGGAAGGAACAGCTTTCTGAAATACTCCATCTCTGTCATCAGCAAACTCTAGTTTTATGCAAAATGTCAGAGTTTCTTGTCAACACCAGAAATCAGCCTCTCTATAACCCTGGCCTGATCTTTCACCTTGCTCACATAAATAACCTTCCCTCATGAGCAGAGGTCAGCTTTTCTGATCCACTCCACTTTTTCCCCCCTTCCTCTTTTCTCTCTCTTTGATTTACATCCCCCGTATTAAAACCAGGGCATCCTGCTCTGAGAAAACAGCATCTTAATTTCTTTGAGTAAATTTAAGTGGCGTGGGCTCATTTTGGCGTGTTCAGTGTCAGGTTTTTGCAGACTCCCCAGTGTGCTGGCCCACCTAGTGACACTGCACCTCGTAAAGAAATCAAGCCAGACTTTTTGGAAAGGCTTTTCTTCCCATGTGAGTGTTGGGTTTCACTACCAGTCTGTGGATCCAGTCAAAGTGAAACACACAGCGCTAACAGAGACAGAGGCAATTTAACCATCTAAAAGGGATACACACACATGCACATACTGCAAAGTTCCTCTGTTTTCAATCACAGGTACTCTGTCCAAACTACAGGAACACTTTGATAACACATCAGATCTCAAAGGGGGAAAACAAATCATACTGAATATTTATAACGGTATGGACTGGGTAATGTGTTACGAATGAAAGGATGCCACATCATTTGATTGAAATTAAAATCAAATCTGCAGACGACTGAATTCAAAGACATCCTAAAATCAAAGTGAAATAATGATGTAGTAGGCTAGTCCATTTTGCTGAAATTTCAGTGCAGCAACTCAAAATGGTACTAAGTAGTTTTTATGGCCTCCGTGTGTTGGTATGCATGCCTGACAACGTCAGGGCATCACGGGGGATCTCCTCCTAGATCTGGGCCAGGGTATATCAGAGGTCTTGTACAGAGAGAAACCAGGAGGAACCAAGGACCCACTGCACCAGCATAGGGTCTAACAGTGGGTTCATCTCTGATTTCATCCCGGTACCAGAGTGCTGTTACCTAGCCTTACAGCCATTACAGAGCAGTGACATTGTTCACCCTGTTCCTCCTTGCACAAAGAAGCAAATACCAATCCTGTTGATGGGTTAAGAAGCTCCTATGGCCCTGGAACTGCCTGTCTCCTGGAAAGTCCTTCATGCTCTTGAGACTGTGCTGGGAGACACAGCAAATCTTTTGACACTGGCACATATAGATGTGCCATCCTGGAGGAGCTGGATCTGTAGGGTCCAGGTATCACCTCATGCTACCAGTAATGACACTGACCCTAGCCAAATGCAAAACTAGTGAAAAAAAACATCAGAAAATATGAGGAGGAAAAAATGTCAGAGGGCTCCACCTGTAAAACCATTCCTGTTTTCATGGGGTTGTCTCATTGTTGCCTATTTAGTGCACTTGTTAATTTTATTAACACCAAAACAGCTGAAACTGATTAACAACGCCAACACCCTCTGCTACTTACTGACCAGATCAATATCCCAGATGTTTAATTGACTTGATCCTGAACTCTGATTAAAATGTTCCTTTAATTTTTGTTGAGCATTATATTCTGTCCAGGATTGTTTTCTGTATGTAACATTTACACTATCTGAACTTGTTTGATTTGACGACGTCTGAGAGCAATTACCTTTTATGGAGGACTTGTCTGGATTTAATCATTTTCATTTTGGAAATATGCACATTAAACAAAGACCACACAAAGATAGTATTTACACAGTTTCTTCACAGATTTCCCAAGAAGAGGCCTTGGTCCATGTGAGGATACCGGCACTGGTAAGCAAACAGCCAATTACAAATGAGTTCTTTAGAATACTGCGTTGACTTTGGAAACTTCTGAGCAGACATACCAAAAAACTTTGGTATCCTAAATTAATGCACTGGCAATGGCAAACTCACCTTGGTTAACCACAAGTCCAAACACACTGTGGAAAATGTAATATTCAATTTGAACTTTTTTAGTCTTCTCAGTTAAACCAAAAACCTGGCAATATTCCAGCCTCTGGGGTTCGCCATCAGAGCAGGTGTGAGTGGTGATCATGTTTCTTCAGTTTCCTCTCTCAACAGGCTTCTGAGAATTGAAGCAGCCATGAGCAACACACTACATACATACCTACCACCTCCACCACCTACAGTATGCAGTGGGGCATGATAGAGCTGGTGGGGAGCAGTGTTGGACAGATGTAAAAACAGTTGCAGCTGCTTTTGGTTTATCCAGTTGCCCAAATGAACTAAAATGAGTGTTTATTCACTAGTGGGAAGACAGAGAGGGATCACGTTGTTCTATTGACAGCCTTTGGGTTGTTGCTGAGAACTTTGCTTCTAAAAAGTTGAGTTTATTTATGTTGGCATGACAAATACTAAATTACCCATGGGTCGCTGCAGCGGCTATGGTCATGGAGTAACAGCCAGTTTGAAGTTCAGTCACAGCATTAGCAAATTCAAACTGGAAACCATCTTGATGGGCTCACAGTCACACCAACTGAGACAACACCCATCTTTAATGTCAGAACATAATCATGTAGTTTATGACTGCATTCTGAGCTGACTCCTGTTAGACCTGCTAGTGTAGTTCCTACCACCATTTTCAATGATTTCTCTCCTAATTCTCTCTCTCTCTCTATCACACACACACACAGTACTAGGCAGTTTCCAGTTACCTGGAATGGCTTTCAGTTAACAACTGTGCCTCATCAAAAGTTAATTTCTTGAATTTCTTGCCCTCTTAATGTGTTTGAGATGATCAGTTGTGTTGTGAAGATGTAGAGTTGGTGTTCAGAGAATAGCCCTATTTTCATCAGTCCATCATTACTTGAAGAAATGAAGATCAGTCAATCTGAAAAGTTTCAAGAACTTTGAAAGTCTCCGCAAGTGCAGTCGCAAAGACCATCAAACGTTATGATGAAACTGTCTCTCATCAGGACCGCCCCAGGAAAGGAAGACCAAGAGTTTCCTCTGCTGCACAGGATCAGTTCATCAGAGTTACCAGCCTCAGAAACCACAAGTTAACAGCACCCCAGATAAGAGCACACATAAATGCTTCACAGAGTTCAAGCAGCACACACATCTCAGCATCAACTGCTCAGAGAAGACTGCATGAATCTGAACTTTATGACTGAATTGCTGCAAAGAAGCAACTTCCAAGGAAGAACAAGAGGCAGAGAATGGCTTGGGCCAAGGAACACAAGCAATGGACATTAGACCAGTAGAAATCTGTCTTTTGGTCTAATGAGTGCAAAGAGGGTGATGGAGTGCTGCATCAGATGACCTGACCTCCACAATCACCTGATCTAAACCCACTTGAGATGGTTTGGGATGGGTTGGACCACCGAGTGAAGGCAAAGGAGCCAACAAGTGCACCTCTGGGAACTCCTTCAAGTGATTACTTTGTGAATCTGATTAAGAAAATGCCAAGAGTGTGCAAAGCTGGAGTCAAAGCAAAAGGCACATGCTTTGAAGAACCTAAAATCTAAGTCTTCAGTATTAATTTACAATGTAGAGGGGGAAAAAGTAAAAAAATAAAAACATTGAATGAGAAGGTATGGCCAAACTTTTGACTGGTATTGATTATACTTGTGTTTTGGTATTTTTATTTTACAGTTTATTTAACATTGTGTTTACCTGCCCAAGGACTGCAGATAACCTGGTATCTAAATGTGCTACAAGGTAGTTTTTCTCTGATGAAATCAGCATTTTATGTATGATCACTAACAAATAAAAGGAATAAATGTGACTCCACTTTAAGTTTGTCCTGCATAGGTCAATGGCTGCATGAATAGAAAAAGTCTAACCTCAGATAGCCAGATCTACACTTAACAAGCTACTGACTCCCTTTGTGCTAATTCCTGCTACAAAAGGTGTGACCAGTACATTTTGCCATGATGAGACACATATGCAGTCACAAGACCAGTACCAACTTTACTATCTCTGTTACCTTAGTCCTGCACCCATGTTGAAGGATGCCTTAACCAACTGTATCCTTTCTCATCCTATAATTCTATTTTATCCACTTCTCTTCCTCCTTTAACTAGAAGTGCCTTTTTCTCTAACTGAGAGCAATTACACCCTGTCATTTTATGCAGTATAACTGAATTTTGTTTTTGTTTGTTTTTTCAGGCAGGGTTTCTGATGTCATCTGTCTTTGATAATAACATAGCTGAGCTGGAGTTGCAGCTGAGAAACATGAACTCATTGCAGGGTAATTTCATCAATCAGATTGCTTGCTCCACTTCCAGGTTGTATGAAACTTCCATAGTGAAAACTGTACCTGCGATCATGTCTCCCCTAAGACAGTCAGCCTTACTGCTTCCATCAAATCAAATCAATTTTATTTATACAGCGCCAATTCACAACAAACAGTCGCCTCAAGGCGTTTTGTATTGTAAGGTAAAGACCCAACAATACTGCAGAGAAAACCCAACAGTCAAAATGACCCCTTGTGAGCAAGCACTTGGCGACGGTGGGAAGGAAAAACTCCCTTTTAACAGGAAGAAACCTCCAGCAGAACCAGGCTCAGGGAGGGGCAGTCATCTGCCGCAACCGGTTGGGGCTGAGGGGAGAGAGAGAGGACAAAAAGCATGCTGTGGAAGAGACACAGAGAATGATTAAACACAGAGTGAAGTATGAACACAGTAAAAATGGTGAGTAAAAAGAAACAGTGC
>VUQJ01031230.1:0-12184 GCA_015108635.1 Andinoacara biseriatus | reverse complement strand
CCGCTCTTTGTCAGGACCCTCACCCAGGACCAATTTGCCATGGGAGACCCTACCAGGGGGACAGACCCCCGGACAACATAGCCCCTGGGATCACTGGGACACACAAACCCTTCCACCATGATAAGATGGCGATTCACGGAGGATCTCAATTTTTGAGATACATGTTATTTTTCTTTATGTTGCTCCCTGATGATGTCTCATGATGTTCATGTGTGTCCTTAATATTACACACATTTAGCACATAATGCTGCTATCTTGTGAACAGTTGATTGTTGAATAAAAATTTTTTATGGCAACATTTATTGAGGTCTTGTTACTCTTGCACCTTGAATCTTGCACTTGACAATGTGTGGAAAACTAAAACTAAGCATTAAACAAAAAATAAAAACTAATGAAAATGAGCAACAGCACTCCAAAAACTAATTAAAACTAACTGAATTGGCGAGAAAAAAAAAAGATATGACAAAATAAAACCAAACTATAATATAAAAGTCAAAACTAGTATAACCCTGTTTAGAACATAGATTTAGAGATTGGCATCAGAGACTAGGAGGTTGGACTGAGGGTCTACTTTCCTGTGAACACAGCAACAAAAGTGATTACACAGGTAAATTCCAACTAAGTGGCCATCTGTTTAATACATAAACCTGAAAAAAACAACCTCTTAAAGATGATTTCCAACTTACCCTGAGAGATGGTCGAGGAGGCCTAACTGGTCTGACTGGTTGTACTGGCTCTGATACTGGGGTTGACTGGCTCCTGTGCAAGGGTTCTAAGTCATCAGCTACATCAGGACATCCAATATATCCTCCAGCCCCAAAGACTGAACCTAGATCACCTTCTAATAGGTTGTGATGGATTGGAGCAGATGAACTCTGGTCCTGGTTGGCAGACATGCTGCTAATGGCCATATTCGGAGTGTCAAAAGGACCAGTACTTGTGGTGTTGGAAGTGCAGACACTGATGTTACTGAGTTGCAATCCCAGTATGTCTTCTGATGTCACATCACTATCTGAGCTATCAGAACTGACATTCTGTTCTGGCTCCAAAATGCACTGGTTGTTGTTGGCTTCGGGTAAAATTTCCGTACTCAACATGTCCAGCACCTCCTGGCTGTCATGACTACTTAAGTCTGGTAATTCCTGATTTTCACTGCTACTAAGGTGCTGAAATTCCTGCTTACTGTAGCTACTTGAAACCAGTACTTCGTGGTTTTCCTTGCTGTTAGAATCCAAAACTTCCTGGTTACCATGGCTATCTAAATCCAACACTTCCTGATTTTCAGGATGGGAGAAGTCCAGCAGATCCTGACTGCCAAGGCTATGAGGTTGGTTTTCATATTCACAAGGTTCAAGTAGTTGCTCACTTCCAATATTTCCACAGGGTTCCACAACTTCTTGGTTGCCTTGATTACACAGATCCAGGACTTCCTGGTTTTCATGGTTAACTAACTCTCTGTTGTCAAGGCTAGATGGTTCCAGCACTTCTTGGTTTCCATTGTTACACAGATCTAGAAGTTCCTGGTTATTGTGGCTACTATTTTCAAGCACTTCTTGGTTTTCAGGAGCATGAGGTTTTAGTATTTCCTGGTTACTATGGTTAGACAGCTCTCTTTGCTCATTGTTGTCATGGGTACAAAGGTCCATTGCATCCTGATTATCATGGCCACAGAGGTCCAATACTTCCTGGTTCTCTTCTTGAGGGCTTAGCTTAAAGCCATAAGGGTCACAGTCTCGTATTATTTGGGAAGAGCTAATGTCAAACCCATAGGGATCAAAGTTCAGTTGATGTTGAGAAGAGCAGGGTTCAGGGTCAAAGGCCAGATCATCATCGGCAGGTTCTGGACTCAATTCAGCTTCATCAGGGTCTAAAAGAGTGTGACTAGAATGCTCAGGGCTGAGTTTAAACCCATATGGGTCAAAGGAAGACTGACTGGTTGGTTCATAGTTCAAATCAAGGCTTTTCTGATGCAAGTCAGGTTCGGGAAAATTTTTCTGGGATTCTACTGAGTTCTGGGGAGTGGCAGGGTTTTGGATTTCTCCTTTGATGTTCCTAAACTGTTCTGTTGCCTGATTGGAAGAGGCATCACAGGGCAGCATTTCCTCTGTGTCGCTGATCCAATCTGGTTCCAATGGGACAGATTCAACAAGCTTATGGACAGCTTGTGTTACACCAAAACTGAGACCTAGCAGAAATAGACAGTGAGTTGTTGAATATTGCAGTGTGATTAGGTTTCAAGACCATGCTTTCAAGACACTAAGCATTCATACTTATAAAAGATGATTATGTTGCTCAAAATCACATCTAAAATATAAAGAGCTGAATTTCGAGAAATATTGTCTATCCATTATCATAGAACAAACAAATTTCTGTCATATGCAACATGTAAAACAAGTGTGTGTGGGGGGGTATTTAGAATGTAAAAGGAGTGCAAATATCTTAAGCTTTTATTGTCTAGCAGAAATGTGTTCCAAGCTCAGAAATAAACACCACTTAAACAGGAAAGCAGTAAAATGGCTTCCGCCATCAGTATTTATATATGATGAAAATAACAACAACAACAAAAAAGTTATGTCTGATAACTGGTCAAGTGAGACTTGATTAGAATATAAATTACCTTGCTCTAATCCTGCTGATGACTGAGTAGTAACCTCTCCAGCTAGAGATCCCAGACTGTGTTCTTCGATGTCAGAGGGTGGGGAGACAGCACCAAGATCAAGCTCATACCCATTAGGATCTGATTCTACAGAATACTGACCCTGGGACCGCCAGCCTGGCATAGGCTCCGGCCCCAGCTCTTCTGACGAGCTTTGTATAGGTTTAAATCCATGAGACTCATCTACCACAGCAATGGTGTCCAGGTCCTCTCGGCTGTAGCTAATCTCTATGTCACTGTCTTCATCTGGGAATTCTGACTCAAAGCACTGAGTTCCTGTTGAGGCTTTGTTTTCAACACAAGACAGACTGGTATCTGCCTCATCACCGGTGTTTCCTGTGCCCTCACCACTGCCAGCATTTGTCATCGGGAACAAAATATCTGCTGCGAAGGGGTCGCTGCCTTTGAAGGGGTCAGAAGCAAATCCATCTGAAAATCAGAACAGTATTGAAGTAGACTGACAAAACAACAAATTGGACAAGGGCCTCTTGGAGTGTCAAGTAAAGTAATGTGTAGATTAGCGCTCTATTAGAACTCACCAGATGAGTCTGTTTTAAGGAATAGGTCTTCATTGAAGAGCTCATCTATGAATTGAGAAAAATAAATGAATCAGCCTTATATTAATACCACTGCAGCATAAAATATTTAAAAAAGTATAGATACTGCATATATTTGGTGCAGTGTACATATGCAGGGTTCTAGCCAGAAAATAGTTATAGCCCAGTGTGTATGTGTTGGGGGGGGTTAATTTGCATTAGCTTACTAATGCTAATTAGCTTGTTAGTGCTCAGTACTAAATGTCGGTGCCAGTTTGCTAATTCAGTGATGGTTAACAGTTGGATAATATTATGTATGTAATAATCTGTGATAATGTGTGATAATGGTTGGTCCTACGGGTCACTGAAGGCACCTGAAACTGATTGGACCATGTGCTTCATGACAATATGGAGTGTGGATCCCTACTGTCAGTGTTACGATGCTCTGAAAATAAGGTGCAGGTTAACCTGCAGCTATTGTTAATAAACATTCCTTAATTCCTAATCTCATTATCTTGAGAAAACAGTAATTGTTATGTCGTGATAATGAGAAAAATAACTCGTTATCTTGAGAAAACCATCAGAAAAAAGTTTATAGGTACCACGTCCGCTCTTGGCTTCCATAGTGAGATCATGCGTGCACACTGTGAACGAAATGGGCCATGCCTGGTGGTAGATTGTGGTGAAAAAATACTAATAATACTTGGAAAGTTGCAGTGGTAGAGCATTTTAATAACTGTCTGGAGGCTACACTAATGCTTGAGAAATGTACCTTCTCTTAACATTTCAGTACTGCAGTGCTAAGTGAACAGCTACCAAATTCAGTTCAGCAACACACAATGTCACCTCTTTCAAAGTGAATGAGAGAAGCAAGAGTGCAAGCCTGCAATGCATGACAGTAATAGCAACTTGGACTCTGCACGTACGATCACTCTGACAATGGGCGAAGGGGTTGGCTTGGTAGAAGTCCAGCTGGCTGAGAGGATTTGGGTTCATAGTGAACTCTTCATGCTCTCTATCATTTTCCTCTTCATTGTTGATCTCCCCTTCCTCTAGGCCATCCTCTATGTCAGACCTGTCCATCTGTGAACATATATGACATCCACAGGTCACAACACAATGTCTGCATCCCAAACTAAGGAGAACGTCTCCTTTGAGTAGTGACAGCTGCTGTTGCAAGTTAGATGGGCTGATTCTAACTGACTTCATAATTATCAAGTCAGCACTGATGACAAAGTCAAATCTGTAGATAGATTTGAGCCTAAATGTTTTGTACAATATTTGTGCTATGCACGATGAGACGTGTTCTGTAAAATCAAAGCTACCTTTGGTGAGCTGGTCCCACTGTCGTCGTCTTCTCTGGTACAGGCTAGATTATTGCAGAAAGGCAAACCATTGGCCCCCTGGTAGAGTCAGAGACAGAAGGAATTACTGAAACATCATAGAAAAGAAAATGCAACTTGATGAATACACATTTATATTGCACTTCATACAACATGCCTCATTCACTCATTCACATCCATTCATACAAGCACTTTTTCTATGCCTAAGTGCTTTCCATCAACATTCACACACTTTCACGCTCCAATGAACACACTGGAGAGCTACTTGGGGTTCAGTATCTTGCCCAAAGATAGGTTGGCCTGCAGACAAGCACAGCCATCAACCTTCCTATTGGCAGGCAACCTGCTCACACCTCAATCATACTTGGTGGTGGTAAGCTACTAATGTAGCCACAGCTGACCTGGGGCAGTCTGCCTACGGGCCGTAGGCAGACTGCCCACCACCCAACACCAACCACACAACCACATTCACACTGTAGTATAGTGACCAATGTGGGTTAACTGTCTTGCCCAGGGACACAATGACAGCATGTGCTCAAACCAGCGACCCTCTTAGGCACAAGGAGGCCGAGGATATCTGTGTGGCTTCAACCCTGTCTAACCGCACCACTTCATAATCAACGCCCCCACTTGTTGTATGACAACACACAGGGCCCCTGCCACTTGGTAAGCAGTTTTGAGCTGAATGAAGGACAAGCACTTTGTCTCCCAGTGTGAATTGTCTGAGTTGAGCGCTCTGTTGTACAGGCCTCGCTGATGTTCCTGGGCATGGTTCATATTTTTCTGTGCTAACCTCCCCATTGTGTGCAGGTCCATAAGAATTTCATTCTTGATGGGCTTGGAACTTCCTCCCAATTGTCTTTAAGTGCCATGCCATTGCACTCAAATGGGACCTCCACTAAGGGTAACGATGCAACAGCCCTTTTTTTGGGATAGCCGGCTGGTTTACTAACTGGCATCGTTGGCAGGACGCACCCCACTGGACACCACTGCACCAACCCTGCATCTGAGCCACAAACCACACCCCACCACCACATCCACATTTCTGCAAAAACCTGATTACTGCTCAAGCATAAATATGAGAGGCGTAGAATTATACACCAAAAGAAAAAGGTCACAAATAAATTAATATTTCAGATGCATGACCTAAAACTGACCTCTTTTAAACACACACACACACACACACACACACACACACACACACACACACACACTTGTGTTACATTATTTACTCATCATAAATTTGACTGCTGTAACAAAAAAGTTTCCTGAATATGGGATAAATGAAGTTTTGCTCCTCATCATCGTCTCGTTTTCTTAGTTTATAAACTCAGTGTATTAGTGTGTAGAAGTATGGTTTGTGTTAAGACTGGAATCACATTTTATTGCATTTTTTCATAAAGCAAAGGAAGATTGATGTTTATACTTCAAAAGAATAAAAAGTAGTGGTGGAAAAAGTTGGAGCTTTTAACTTATTAAGCACAATAGCACAGAATAATTAGTTTTAGTGGTTGAATGTTATATTTGATCAATTTCTGACTTTCAAACATTTCAAACATTTGTTTTTTCTTGATTTTATGACTTTGTTAAAATCTCAGTGGTTCAGTCCGTCGGCTCCTGCAGTCCTCCTCCAGGATGAATATGTGAAGCACATAAAAACAAGTGAAATACGTGTCAGATTGTTTCTACTGGGGAGAGGAAAAAATGCCAGAGCTAAGTACACGATATGGATGGATTACAGGCCTTTAGTTTACAGAAGCAAAGATTAATTTGAAATCAGCAAAAGGGTGGCTTCTGACATGTCTCATGTTCAGCTTTTAATGTCAAACCCACATGTTTGCAATCTAAAGCAAAAATAAAGGGACTGGCCTCCCTGTTCCAATTCTTTTGGAGGGCAGTGACTTTGTTTCTCTAGGTTAAAATCCACTGGTTGGAAACTGTTATAGCATCTGGGATCTGATGCAACTACACACTGCTGTGTACCTGCCCCTTCCTCATTTCTTATTTTTTAAATGTTTCAGATCAAACAAAGTTAAACATGAGACAGAGATAAACTGAGTAAATTTGCAGTTTTTAAATGATTTCATTTATTAAGGAAAAAAAGCTATCCAAACCTATCTGAAAAAATAATTGCCTCTCTCGTTAAATCATGAATTAACTGTGATCAACCACATATTTTGGAAAGCTGAGTTAAATTTCATGAGCCTCAGCCGGGCCTGATTACTGCCTGAACTGCTGGATCAAGAAATTTCTTAAATAAAACCCAAAAAGCAGCACATCGTACAACGATCTAAAGAAACTAAAAACAGATGAGAAACAAAGTCGTTGATCTCCATCAGTCTGGTTACAAAGCCACTTCTACACGTCATTGAACCACAGTGAGAGCCATTTTCCACAAATGGAGAAACGGGGCTGAACATTCCCAGGAGTGGCTGAACTCCTCCAACAGCTCATTGGTGACTCATCCAGAAGGTCACAAAATAACCAGAACACCATGTAAAGAACTGCAGACTTCACTCGCCTCAGTTAAGGTCAGAGGTCACGATTCAACAATAAGAAAGCTCCAAGGAGAAAAGCACTGCTGACCAAAAAGAACAGGGTCGTCTCACATTTGCCAAAAAACATCTCGATGATCCCCGAGACATCTGGGAAATATTCTTTGGACTGGGAGGTTTGAGTCCTGTTACATCTGCATAAACTAACACAGCATTTCATAAAGAGAACATGTAATTATTGTAGGGTCATGCCTACAATATGAAGCACCTTGTGGCAACTGTTTGTTGTGATTTGGTGCTGTATAAATAAAATAGAACTGAATTGAACTGAACATCACACCAACAGTGAAACATGGTGGTGGTAGTGTGATGGTCTGGTTCAGGACCTGGATGATCTGCTGTAACTGATGGAGCCATGAATTCTGCTCTCTACTAGAAAATCCTGAATCCTGGCCATCAGTTTCTGTCCTGAAGCTCAAGAAAACTCTGGTTGTGCAGCAGGCCAATGATCTGAAACACACCAGCAAGCCCACCTCTGAATGTCTAAAATTAAAAGAAAAATTACATAAGCAATAAATTACATAAACAAACAAACAAATATGGCCTATTGAAAGTCAGGACTTAAATCTGATTGACGAGGTTTAATAACCTCAAGCAGGCCATTCATGTTTGAAAATCTCAAAACAATTCTGCAAAGAAGAGTGGGCCAAAATTCCTCCACAGTGACGCTGTGAGATGGCCTGACTTAAACTTGTTCTGCATGTGTTTTTTCCCTGCTGAGCTAACCTCCGTGTGCTGCCAAGACCCAACCAGTTAGAGTCCACGGATCTGGTGAGTACACAAGTGTTCAGCCCTTTTACTCTTTTTCTTATGGGCCAGGACCCAGTGTGAAAAACAACGGTAAGAAAGCAGATAGATTGTGTGTGTCTTGGCCTAACACAGCATAATTTATCGTCCACGCCCAGTAAGTCTGCAGGTAGTCTAATCTTGCGTAGGGACACTCAACTGGGAGATGCAAACTGTCGGATCAGGAATTCATCCAAGAGACAGCCCAGGAGTGGACAACCCAAGCCACCCTGGTGCAGTAGGTCAGACCAGCTGGTTATGCCTGGTGGATCTTGGTGACTGCCTGTTTGTTGTTTTAAAAAAACTTTAGGATACTTCATTTGGAAGTGCTGGGGACACGTCCTTGTTTTGGCCCCACATTACCTGGAAAACCTGAGCTGGAGGTTTTTTAAAATATAGTTTTTGTTCTTTGAATTGATTGGAATGAACTGGGGATTGATAAAACCAAGAGTGGATTTCTTTCCTTTTCCTTATAAACAAACTGAAGTATTTAGAATTAACTGAAATATATGGGACTATTTGAACAGCGTATGTCCAGCTTCAAATTCCTGGGTATCACAGGACCTCACCTGGACTACCAGTTGCTCCAGCCTGGTCAAGAAGGCTCACAGGTACCTGTTCTTCATGGGGACTCAGAAACCACTTCTCTTCAGACATCCTGGTGAACTTCTACCACTGCACCATCGGGAGCATCCTAACCTGCTGTGTTACAGTCCGGTACAGGAACTGCTCTGTCTTCGATCGGTAGTGAAGTGAAGTTGTGAAAACCACTGAGGGCATCACGGGAGCCTCCCACTATCAGTGACATCTACAGGAATCATTGTTTCAAGAAAGCATCAAACATCACAGAAGATTCCTCCCATCCAGCAACAGGACTGTTCACCTCCCTGCCCTCCGGGAGGCACTACAGGAGCCTCCGGACAAAAACCACCAGGTTCAGGAACAGCTTTTCCCCCACAGCTGTCTTTAAATGAAAATATAATGTGAAAATAAATAAAACTGTTCTTGTTCCAAAAGTTCAAATAAAGATTCAAATTAAATCAAAACGATTTTTCCGTTCAAAACAACTGATTCAGTTCATACAGAGGTTTAATATTCAGAATGAACGCTGATATTAATGCAAGAAAAACAAATAGGAGCCAAAGTAGCTGCTCCTACTGTCCTTCACTCGTTAGCTAACATAAGTGAAATGGTGGCAAACATCATCCATGAGAGCTTGTTTCCGAAAGGTAAACGAACACAGACATTAACAGGTAGCAGCGACGCACTAACGTAGCCATCCAGAGCTGACGTGCCGGCGTTTAAACGCTCATCATTGCAGTGATGCTGCCGTGGAAGGAAAGCTCTGCTTTGCACAGTCTGCATTCAGCTTTTGGTTTCTGTCAAAGACTCCCACACCTTTGACAGTCTGTCTACATTTTCTTTCATTTTCTCATCGTTATGATGTTGTTATGTTGTTCTTTGTTGGTATTGTGGTTATTGGCTGACAATGGAGGCAATACTGCCCCCATATCTTCCTCTATTGTAGTTACAAAATCACACAATAAGTGGAAGAAAATGGTTGGGTTTTAAAACACGATGCCTCGACATTAAAATTCAACGTCGAATCATTTTTGTAGTCGACGTCATCGATTACGTCGACGAATCTTTGCAGCCCTATTCAATAACTGACATTCCATGCTCAGGTTGCCTAGGTGAGCCTCTAATTTGTTTACTTGCCAGTGTTTTCTTTTTTAAACACCTATAGTTGCCTGAAATCACACTGACTTTTTGGGTCTCTGGTCAACACGTCGTCACTGCAATGGATGCTCTCTAAGGTCTATAGTATAAAAGACAGCGTATGGAGAGAGATTAAAAAATAATAACTAATTGAAGAGTGATAAACAACTGCAGGACAAATCAGCACCAGAGCAGAACATCAGCACATTTCATCCAGATAGCAACTGATACAGTCACACCTGAATGACCTATGAATGACCTGTGCACGACCTGTGCACGACCTGTGCTCCACCTGTGTACTACCTGTGCACGACCTGTGCTCCACCTGTGTACTACCTGTGCACGACCTGTGTACCACCTGTGCACCACCTGTGTACCAACTGTGCACCACCTGCGCATGACCTGCGCACGACCTGTGCATTATCTCTGCACTCTGTATCAAAGAAGATTGTTTCTTTTACAAATTAAAAAAATAAAAATAACGTTGATGGCTTTTTTTTACTCTTTTTCACACAGCTGTGAGTCCAGTTTATCTACTGCTAACTACAACTTGGCCCTTTGTTGAAATCTGCTTTCAGAACACACTGAAAAAATGCAAATATGATAGTTTAAACATTCTGTTATTAACAGTGACTAAGGTCTATTCTCAAACTTCTGAGAAATATCTGCATTGTTTTATTTCACACTTGAAAAATCCTGTTCATATTGAGTAAGGTGTACTTGCCGTCTTCACTGTAATTTACCATTATGAGGTCAGCATAGGCGGGCAACGACTGGCTCCTTCCCCACGGCCTCAGAGGAAGCAGATTATCTTCAGTGGTGTCTGCAGGAGATGCTGAATCGTCCAGATGGCTTTCTGGAGTGACTGCACCTCCTGACAGTGAACACAGAGTGTGCTCCTCCTGCAAAGAACATGAGTGTGGGATGAACATGAAATATAAAAATTTTAAAACGTGATGCAAATTTTCCTCTTTAAACACAGAATTAAATGCAAGTATGATGCTTTTTCCTGTTTCTCAGATTTAATACACGTTAATTCCTACCAAGAAAGTGAATACAGTTATTTACTGTATACAGTAAATACAGTATACAGTAGCCAAGCCAAGCCAACTTTATTTATATAGCACATAAAAACAGCAGGTGCTGACCAAAGTGCTTACCATTAAAAAACACAATAAAATACAACAGCATTAAAAGAAAAAACAATAAACATAATTAAAATTAATAGGCAAGACATGAGTAAAAGTCAATAAAAGTCAACTCTCAAAGAATGCCAATGTAAAAAGGTGGGTTTTAAAAAGTGACTTAAAAATGGACAGTGAAGAAGCCTGTCGAATTTGGAGTGGAAGCCGAATTCCACAGTAAACAGAGTTTTTTACTGTATTCACTTGTTTCTGTGATGGACAAGTTTTAAGTGATAAAAGCTCAGTCACAGTGTGTATGAATATCAAGGCAACAGTAAGTATGGACACTTTACAGAGTCAAACACTCGCTTGTACCTGTAGGATCTCTTCATAGGACTGTCTGATTGAGTCTTGGAGAGGATTATTCCTTTCTCCAGCCTCTTCCACCTTCCTCTTGGCCTGTTTAACCTCTTCTCTGAGCTTCCTCAGCCTCCATCTGGCTCTGGCAAGTTCCCTCTCATACTCTTCCACTTGGCTCTCCTTCTGTGCCTCCTCTGCCTGCAGAGACAAGATCTGGAAAGACAGGACACCACCAGCCCTTACCATTTTAAGAAAAAATATTATTTCGTCTCGATGGCAGTTAAAGGTCTTTCTGGAGTGACTGACGAGGGGAAAAATAAAATACTTGAAGGTTTCCTTCCGTAGGAACATTTTGCACTCTGACAGCAGGTCAGTAACACGATGGGGTTTAAAAAGAACATATTTGAGAGGCAAAGTTTCTCGATGTCAACAGGGGCAGAGATTCACCAATCTGCAACAAACTGTGTACTCTAAATTGAAAAAAACTTTAAATATTTCATCATCTACAGTATGCAATATCATCAGAAAGATCCAGAGAAATTGCTGTATATGCAAAAGACAAGGGGGGGAATAAATCAGTCCTGGATGCCTAAATCTGATTTCAAATGGACTGAGGCAAAGTGGAAAACTGAAATTTGAAATCCTTCTTAAAAAACACGGACTCTGCATCCTTCAAACTAAATAGAAAAAGGCACAATTCAGCTTGTTATCAGTTCAAAAGCCTGCATCTCTGGGGGTACCTTTGGATTGGCAGTTTGCACATCTGGGTGGCATCATAGGTGCTGGTTAATTTGACTCTTGGGTTTTCTCTGCAGTATTGTAGGGTCCTTACCTACAATACAAAGCACCTTGAGGCAACTGTTTGTTGCGATTTGGTGCTATATAAATAAAATTGAATCGAATTGAAAGATATAAATGTCACCTTCCTAAAATAATGGCAAGATTCTAGCCAGCAGTTGATTGCCTGGCTGAAGTAGTGTCATGCAAGCTGAGAATTATACTGGTTTGCCACCATCCAATAGCAAGGGCAGTATGCACTTGAGGTCTTGCCTGGTGTGGCAGACGTCATCTTACAGCTCATTCCTGTGCTGCCACGTCTCTGTTC
>VUQJ01031228.1:57175-73511 GCA_015108635.1 Andinoacara biseriatus | reverse complement strand
TTCTCAGCATCAGCCTGAAAAAGGATGTTGCAGTTTAACTAATTGATGTGTGTCATCTGGCTTCATGGATAGATAGATCTGAGTATCATCTGCATAACAATGAAAATTAATGCAATGCTTTCTAATCATACTGGCTAAGGGAAGCATATATAGTGTAAATAAAATTGGTCCAAGCACAAAACCCTGTGGAACTCCATAATTAAACTGTCTGTGAAGAAGACTCCCCATTTATGTGAAAAATTGGAGTCTATTAGATAAATAGGACTCAAACCACTGCAGTGCAGTACCTTTAATACCTACGACATGCTCTAATCTCTGTAATAAAATGTTATGGTCAACAGTATCAAAGCTGCACTGAGGTCCAACAGGACAAGCACAGAGATGAGTCCACTATCAGAGGCTCTAAGAAGATCATTTGTAACCTTCACTAATGCTGTTTCTGTGCTGTGATGAATTCTGAAACCTGACTGAAACTCTTCAAATAAACCGTTCCTCTGCAGATGATCAGTTAGCTGTTTTACAACTACTCTTTCAAAGATTTTGGAGAGAAAAGGAAGGTTGGAGATTGGCCAGTCCAATCTCAAGTGTTGTACAGAGTGACAATTTAAAACTACTGATGAGAAAATCTACCTATGTGAGAGTAGAGTTTAGGTAGCCGTTCTGCACTGTTTTGGCACAGAGCATAATAACAGAGGAATTACATCCTTAAATTTAGTTACAGCACTTTTAGAAATACTTTTACTATAAAAAAACGTATTCCACACTGTTGTGTACTGAAAATTTTAGTTTAAATGAATCAGTGCCCTCAAGTCATACTAGCTTTTAGAGTCCTTCGAAGACCAGGCCGATAAGGAGTAGCAGTCTCTTCTTCGGGAGATGCTGTGCTATTTCTTGGCCTGAGTGGTGTAGGGAATGAGCAGGTCAAGCGGGTCGTTGGCCAGTGTGGTGAATCTCATAGATGTGGATGTGCAATGTCATTGCAGGCCAAGAGTCCACTCTAGTCTCATCAGGGTTTGTAGACCAAACTCCAGATGATGGAGTAGATGGAGGAGCTTATTGACATAAAAACAATTCTCAGCTGTGTTATGGAATTCTTCACCTAGGCTACTGTGATCGAGAACGTGCACAACAAGGACTCCACATTGTCCTGAAAGACAATGCCCACCCTTCATAGACATTAAGGGGTCAATTTTGATCTATGTCTCTCCAGAGAAACTGAAAAAATGGCTTGTCTTGTGTCACAGGCAAGTACTAAGCAAAGTAGCACACCCAGAAGCAGAGAGCCCAAGGTGGGTCCAGGGAGGAGATGCTCATTTAGGCTGGTACCATTGTGTGTAAAGGAACAACTGAAGACAATGTAATTCTTACCATTGTGGTAAACCATGTGGTGCAGTATATACCAGGTTTGGTCACATGGCTGAGAAGTTTGGCACAGAGAGTCAGGGTGCTCATGAGCAAAACCCTGAAGAGTCTACCCAAGTCATGTCTTGAGTGCAAGCTGGTCCCCCTCTAGGAACCAGATGTACAATCTCCACTGGAGTCAGGAGATGTGACTAGTCAGAGCCAATCAGCAACAAAAGATAAACGTGACAGAATGAATGCAGGGGGAGACCTCGGAGGTGGCAATATGTCCTTTGCAGTGCATCAATTGCATGTGATGTTTGGAGAGTCCAACCTCAGTAGTGCTGAGGATGACGGGAATGCATGTCATCTAGAACTGTGGCATAGGCCAACTTGGGGGATGAACCCCAAACGGTGGTATAGATAAACCCAAAACATATATACACTATTTACGACAATTATTGCCACGGGCACATATACACATAAAATAAAATAAAAAACACAATCCTCCCAATTTTCCTTCTCTGATATATACAACCTACAACCTCCTCGCAAACAATTACCCCCACCCTGCAAAAACACAAAGCAACTTACGCAAAGCCCAATATGACCGAATATCAATAAACAATGCTCTGAGCCATTGTGCAACCGCCGTGAAAGCCCCATCAAGACATACATAATTACATCTAAACGGCATATAATACGAAGACAAGCTGAGAATAAAAACTTACACTTACTCTGAATCACCTTCTGTGAGTAACAGCTGTTCGTTTGTGGGATTCTGCAGTGATAAAAACTGTCAAATCAGCAACAAAGTCCTCTAATAAATAATAATCCACTCTCATGAGTCACTTTCTCACTTTGTTGAAAAATATAGCTTATTTTGAGATATTTATACAATCTGTTAATGAGAAAAAGTACTGAAAACACTGTCTAGGGCACTATGGCGTACAAACTCTTACTTCCAGCCCAATTAGCGCATGTAATAGTGTGCAGCAACTTTGTGGATTCATATGAAAACATACCCCAAGGTGCCATATCCCCACATGTCAGGAATTTTATTGGCTATACATCTCTGGTTTTAGATTTTGGGTCAGAATTGACCAATCAGAACAACTGGAGAGCATTTGGGGCATGTCCAGAGAAGTTATGTCTGTCTGGTTATTATGGGCTCCTGAAAAACTATTTCATAACATGATTGGTCAAATGAGGTGTCAATCCAATTTGGAGGGGCTAGCTTGCCATATAAAAACATCGTAAGGGTGGACTGTAGTGTTACTGTGACGGCATGAGGCTTTGGGAACGTGAAATTGTCCAAAATGTCTTGGTATGTTGAAGCATTAAGAGTTTGTTTCACTGGAACAAAGGGGCCGAGCCCAACTACTTGGCACAATGCAGTAAGAGAAGTACTGTTTGCATGGCAACTGCCAAACCCAGATATGTTCATCAGATTGTCAGATGGAGAAGCATGATTCATCATTCCAGAGAATACCTCTCCACTGCTCTAAAATCCAGTGGTAGTGTGCTTTACACCATTGCATTGCACTTGCACTTTTTTCCACTCCAACTGACTTTTTTTCTCCTTGTCTCCAGCTCGCCAGCAGCAACCCCAGAGCTACGTAGTCGGAAACGCTCACACAGAGGAGTAGGAAAGCAGATAGAAGAGGAGTGTGTGAAAATCCAGCCTGAGCTACTTTTTCTGTGGCAAAAGACTACTTGTTATTAATAAAAAACTGACTAAACCTTACCAGCATGCTCTGTGATTGTGTCCAGGTTTACGGAGGGGCCTAACAATGTGCACATACACAAAGGCTTATATTATAGGCTTATACTTTTATTACTTTTCACACTACGGACAATCTCTACTTTGACCATCACTGAAACAAGTTGATTATATCACGGCAGCAATGATCCTTGAGATGCTTGGCTATAAGATTAACGGCCACAAGGTGCAGTACCCTCCATGGAAAAGATGACCTGAGGCTAAGATCAAAGTAGCATGGAGGGAAGTTAGCCAGCTATCAGAGCTGCAGAAGGGTGTGAGGAAAGTGGTGGCTAGGAAGTACAGCAAGCTGTCCACACCTCAGGCCTTAGAAACTGACAAGCAAAGACTCACAACTTTGGTTAACCGCTTGAAGAGGTATACCAGAGAGAAAGAAGCCAGGAGCATAAACCAGATTTTCCCCACTGAACCATTCAATGTACTCTCAGTGGCAGGGGAGCAACATGAGAACAGCACTCCCACCAAGGCGGAAGACAGAGCAATACTGGAAGAGCATATGGGAAAAGGATGCAACAAACAACACCAACACCTTAGTGGCTAGTGCAATGGTTCTCAAATTTTTTCCATCAGGCCCCACTTCACAGGATGTATGTGGTGAATTTTCTTCCTGAACAGATTTCATCACAGTGGCAGACATCCAGGAAAGAATCTCATGAATGAGAAATTGGACAACTCCAGGCCCAGACATGACACACTGTGCCTGACAGTACAAATGAACCAGCTGCTAAAGGCAACGACACAGCCAGAATGGCTGACCGATGTCCGAATGTCCTGATCCCCAAGGATCCCCAGAAGGCATTATTCCCATCCAACTACTGGATAATAATCTGCCTCAGCACAACATGGGAACTCCTGTTAGGCATCGTAGCAGCTAAGATTTGCAGGCATGTGGCACAATACATGAACAGGACCCAGATAGGAATTGGCAGAGATACCAGGGAGCAAAACACCAACTATTGGTAGATAGAGCAGTCACTCAAGACTGTAAGATCCCTTGGATTGATTACAAGAAAGCCTATGACCCAATGACAGACACATGGATCCTGCAATGCCTAGAACTGTAGAAGATCAACAGGACCCTAAGAGCCTTGATCAGGAACTGAATGGGGATGTGGGGAACACTAAAGGCCAATTTCACCACAACTTCAAACAATGAGATGTTCTGTACCGACTGCTGTTCTGCATAGTCAGAAATGAGGAGATTGCACTACTAGAAGGTAACATTGTACACACTGAAGAAAGCTGCAAGTACCTTGGAATCCCACAGGCAAATGAGAAGCATGAAGAGTTCACTAGGAACGCTGCAACCACCAAGTACCTGCAAAGAGTAAGGAAAGTCCTGAGGCATCTGGGCAATCAACACCCACGCACTGGCCAAAGGAGGAGACAGAAGCCACTGACATCAATATAAGGAAACTTCTTAGGGTTTTACCACAAATTCAGCACCCCGAGAATGTACGCTCGGGGTGCAGAAGGAAGGAGGTCAAGGTCTAGTGTCAGAACCACTGTCCTAGATGAAACAACAAAGATCCATGAGTACATCAGAAAGATGGCCACAAATGATCACATCCTTAGTGAGTATCCCAGGCAGCAGAAACCCAAGAAAGAAGGGGAACCATCATGGAGGACAGGCCTCTGCATGGCATGCACCACCAGCAGATATGTGCAGAGATGCCCCTGAGACAATCCAGCACATAACAGCAGGGTGCAAGATGCTAGCAGGCAAGACATACATGGGACGCCATAATCAAGTGGCTGGCATAGTATACAGGAACATCTGTGCCGAGTATGACCTGGAAGTCCCGAGGTCAAAATGGGGCACACCCCCAAGAGTGGTTGGGAACAACAGAGCTAAGACCCTGTGGGACTTCCAGATACAGACACACAAACGTGTGATGGCTAACCAACTGGACACTGTAGTGATGGACAAGAAGAGGAAGAAAGCCGTAGTGATAGACGGCAATAACAAAGTTCAATTGCAACACATAAACATCTTAATAATTTGCTAATTTATATAATTAGTAATTTATTTTCACAGCAATTTTCCTGAACACCATAGTCAATTCAACCATAAGGACATTTAATAAATCTTTTGGATTTGTCTTCAGTCATCAACACTATCCTCATCTCCCTCATTAACTACATTTGTATGCCTTGCAGGCAGAAATGTTTGTACATGTCATTCTCTATACACAGACAATTTGCTTAGCAAGAAGCATTCATTGTCTGAACAGTACACGTGTGGTGTCTTGAAGCTCCGCAGGGGCTGGCACTCCAGTGAAGTACACTGGCACTAGAACACCCTCTTCCTGTTTCCTTCCATGGCCTATAGGACTGGGTACAGTTGGCCTGGGAATATGACCTGATCTCCAGACCAAGGTCTGCCATCTTGCTCTCAGTTTTGCTTATTTTTAAGTCATCTTGTATTAGTGTTTCTGGATTCAATTCATCCATCCATCCATCTGCTTCGGCTTATCCTTTTCAGGGTCGCGGGGGGGCTGGAGCCTATCCCAGCTGACATAGGGCGAGAGGCAGGGCCAACACTGAAAGACAGACACCGTTCACACTCACAATCATG
The DNA here is from genome assembly GCA_015108635.1 of Andinoacara biseriatus. Lineage (NCBI taxonomy): Eukaryota > Metazoa > Chordata > Actinopteri > Cichliformes > Cichlidae > Andinoacara > Andinoacara biseriatus. The sequence goes on along the minus strand of VUQJ01031228.1, from coordinate 67,809 downwards.
CTCTCATTCACACCTATGGGCAATTTAGAATAGCCAATCAACCTAACCCCAGTAAGTGCATGTCTTTGGACTGTGGGAGGAAACCGGAGTACCCGGGGAAAACCCACGCAAACACAGGGAGAACATGCAAACTCCACACAGTGAGAGAGAGGCCAGGCCAAGGTGGAATCGAGCAATTCAATTCAGTTCAATTCAATTTTATTTATGTAGCACCAAATTACAGCAAACTTCCAATTACATCATCTCAAGGCTCTTAGATCTGTGAGTACAAGGCTCTTAGTTCATGAAAATTGTGCGTTGTATAAATGTAGTTGTCTCATTTTTGTTGTTGTGCTACTTCTGCTACTGTCATACCAGTTCCATCTCGCAAGAGATTTTAATCTCGTAGCCGAAGCATAGGCAGGGATCTCTGACACTGGACATGGGAATGGCTCAGCACCCTGTGGGTTGGGTGGAAACAATGTCTCTGGCCATTGTAAATCCCACAAGTCATCTTCTGGTAGGTGAAAAGACTGTGCATTGTGTTGATAGGGCATTGATGCATGGTCAGAAGCAGGAGACTGGGGACATGACCAGTCTGAAAGGACTGCCCTTGGTCATGAGTACCTGGACCTGAAGCGAAAAGTCGGGAAGTCAGAGACCGGAAAGAGAGCATGTGAGAAGACTAACTTCTTGTCTGAGTTGGTTGCTATCTTCTGGCATTTCTCTTAGTACTGATAATACCACTTTCAGGACAATATGCTGAGGAGTCTGGTCAGCTGGAGGAACCGCTGCAGCATCCGGGTGCCCTCTGTGGTCATCTGGGAAGTTGCTGTGGGATGCATACACCTGCTGTAGCGTTCTCTGTGGGAGCTGCACCAAAAAAATCATCGAGGTAGTGAGGTCAGTGTACTCTCAGCAAGGACGAGGAGATGAGAAGGATGAGAAATCTATCTTACACTGGAAAACTGCAAATCTGACTCAATGGACTATGTAATGGATTATATCATTAAAATAGACAGAATACAGGAATACACATCCACGAGGTGAGTGTGGATAGTGTGCAGTAAGACAGTGTCTGATGCCTGCAATGGTGTGGTTTCTGTCAAAGAAGCAGATAGCGTTCTTACATAAGTACATGAACAGAATGAACTGAATGTGATGAGGTATGACAAATATGTCGCTGTCTCACGCCCTCTGACCTATCACAGCCTCCTCAGCCTCTCTGCTGTGTGCTGGCTGCTGGTAGCTGCATGGATTTTACCCACTGACACTCACAAGTGTCAATGGGTTAAATCCTGCTGTTGTGATGCTCACGTTGTGCAGTGACAGGTCCATTATGCGTGTGCCATACACTCGTTCTCATTAGCCTGCTCCAGTTAGTCTTTGCCACCAGTGTTCCCGTTCTGTGTCATGATTATGGGTTTGTTGACCCAGTATTTTGATTTCCAGCTAATAAAAACTGAAGTTAAAGTTAAGCCTTTGTTTCTCAAGTCCTGCATTGGGGTCCTCTACCTGCCTGCCACAGTTGTTTCGTGACATTCTGCCCATAAAATCCTCCCAGATGTGTTCAGGGCACATGATTAAATGGCTCAGAAAGGAACCATCTAATTATGTTTGAATCCTTCTACATATGCTCTCTGCTTTCATGGCTGTGACTCAGGAGGTCGAGTGGGCCAGCTGTTAATTGAAAGGCATCCCTGCTGCACCAGTCTGCAGGACTGGGCGGAAAAGCACCATATAAAAACCAGCCCAATTGTTGTTGTATCTAAAGGTTGAGTTTAAACTGATTTTGTTTTTTGACTCACTCTGAGTTTACACCTGATTTTATCACTGATATTTTAAAGATAGGCAGCAGGGCTCCCTCACAGCTAGAAGGTCTGGGTTCAAATCAACCTTGGCCCCGGGTCTCTCTGGGTACTCTGGTTTCCTCTCACAGTCCAAAGTCATGCAGTTAGTGGGGTTAGGTTAAATGGTAATTCTAAATTGCCCATAGGTGTAAATGTGAGTGTAAGTTGTTGTCTATCTCTCTGTTGGCCCTGAAAGAGGCTGGCGACCTGTACAGGTGTACCCTGCCTCTCGGCCTATGACAGCTGGGATAGGCTTCAGCCGTAAAATGAATGTGAGAAGTTGAACTGCAGACATCGGCAGGATCAACACTGTGCAGATCTCATTTCATTTGTTATTGAGCAGAACCTGTAATGCTTTTACTCTCCTGAAAACCCAGTTTAAGGGTTCAAAGGTCCCCTGAGTTGATGTTAATTTCTGTAGTCGTGTTGCTCCTTTATATTTACAAGTAAACAACTCCACCTGCTGGTCACAGAGACACATCACAGCTGAGCCAGATGTGCTCGGTCCAATAATCAGATTTCCTCAGTGGGTTTTTAACTTCCTGAAGTGTCTGCAGCCACATAGCTGTTTGAATCCTCTAAATCCTGAAGAACGAAGCTTCCTTTATCACCTCCTTCAGCAGAGGAGACACTGGAGCATCCTTTATCAAAGGAAAGGAGACGATACCATCCCGAAATTCAGCACATTCAGTTCTCAGTGTAACTGACTCAGATCATGGTGATGTTCATTGTGTTTTCTGTTTAATGCCACATGTGCTGATATGGTTGAATTTTCAGCATCATGCTGCAGTAATAAAATCTCATTCTTATCAAGTTGTTGCTTTTAGACTATAAATATCTTTAACAAAAGCTCTCTGGCTCGTCTCTGAAACAGGAAGAGAAAAGATGGAAACCCCACATCAACATGACAATTAGCAGATTTCATTCATAAGCAGTTTTTTGAAATTTTCTTTAAAATCAAAATGTTCCTGATGAAGTGATATTTTTGTTTGCTTTTATGTACCTGTCACAATATTCAGTGGATCATTTCTGGGATTGTCAGCAGACTGACACAAGTCTCCGCTCAAACTGTGATAAGCAGATTTCCTGTTGTGTTACCCACTTTTTATGTAAAAAATATTGATCTGAATGCATAAACTGAAGTAGATGTAAATCTTTTCTGACACAAAAATTGAGAAGAAATTTCTTTAATATGATTTTTGTACAGGTAAACACAAGCACTGGTTTGTGCTCATACAAGTTTCTGGGAATTGTTTTTCTTCATAATTATAAAAAAAAACAAAAAAACAAATATTTATATCATCATCATGTAGATTTGCTCCCAAACAGTTCCCACTCAGGGCGTTCCAGAGGCTTTGTATTCTGGCTGCGAGGACCTACGGCAGCAAGTGTATCAGATTTTTCATCATTTTTAGCCCGTTAACCTCCACCAGCAGCCGGGGTAGGGTCAGGGTCAGGTTTCATTTTAGCCAAAACAGGCAAATGTTCAGAACTTTGAAATCAAGTCTCTTCCGTGCATTCGGCTTCTGTTTTCCATTTGCTGTTTCGGCGTAGATGTGAGCCTAACTCTGCCCTCCACAGGTCACTGTCTGCAGGTCACAGGTGGATGTTAAGAGGTTGAAAGGATGTAGAGATGCACTGCTGAACACCAGCTGCTGAAACATTCAGAGAGGGAGGCTAAAAGATCGTCCTGAATCGGCATGGCTGAATTTTTCCAGGATTTTGGAAATCTAAATCAGCCTGAAAAATGTTCCTCAATCATCTCCTTTGGGGGATCTGCTTAGGTTCACGGGTCGCTTTAAAATTAAGAACATATTGGTAACTCGAGCGTCTGAGACACGGTCTGTCAGTCCACATGTGCTCGTGCTGCTTTCACCTTTGAGCTCAGTGATTAACTAAAGAAGCATAAATGGCCTCATCTTGAGTCTTTAAAAACACCGCAACTGCAGAGGCTTTTATTCTGAAAAGTAAATACCAGTTAAGGATGTGGCACAGTGAAACGTTCAGGATCCAGAAGACCAGCTCCTGGCCCTAAAGGACCTCGATGAGACCAGACCAAATCTGCGTCTACAGGCTGTCTCTTCTTTTTTGTAAGAGTGAACCAAAGTAGATTCAGGGTTCACGTGTAGACAAACTAGACAGCTACTCTTTGGCCTTCAGGTACTCGCTCTCTGCCCCCTTCTCTTCCTGCTGGTCCTAGTCCCGGTCTACCTCTCAGAGCTGATCTTGTACCGGAGGACAAAATAAGCGATGAGTCTCAGAGAAAAGAAGAAGATGGCGAGGATGATGAAGTCCAGGTAGAGTTTGGCGTCCAGCATGTCCAGCTCCTTGAGGATGGCCTCAGACTTCTGGAAGTGACACATCTCACCTTCATCACAGTGAAGATCCTCTCGATCCAGACCGTAGATGGACAGGATGACGCCCTCGAACCCGTACCTGAAACACAGAAGCACTTTCAGAGAGTCTCCAGTCTCTCAGTTTATCATGTGAAGCAAAAGTGTTGCAGGTGCATCATCAAGCAGGCCACCCCACCTGACGTAGGAGATGTAGGACATCCACTGCAGGTACCAGGGGATGGTATCAAAGCTGACGAAGAACCCGGAGAACAACAGAACCGGGATCGCTGTGACCGGACCCACAAACGTGGCCACCTGCATGAAACAAACACACCTGAGTGATGTCAACACAGAGACACACCTGTGAGCTGACGTGCAGGTGAGGGAGGAAACCGAACAGACCTGCAGCGAGGTGGAAGCAGCTCCGATCAGCAGACCCAAACTCTGAGCTACCAGAGAGGTCAGAATCCCCAGAGACAGGAAGAGGAAGAACCTGCCGGCGTCCGGAGGCTGAGCCGTCATCCAGTACACAATACTGCAGTACACCACCGGGAATACTACCTGTACAACACAGAAACGCAGACAGGCTGCAGTTCAGAAGGTTTTATAGTGTTGATACGGCGGCGGTGTCGTGTGAAAATCTGCTTCCTTGGAAAGCTGATGGAAGATCTTTGCTATCCCTTCGCTGTTTGTGTGAATCTCTATAACAGCAGCAGAGGTGCAAACTCAGTATCGCACACATATAAATCGCCTGAATCATCGGGCAGAGTAGAGCTGAATGACCTTTCAGCACAAAGACAGACACAGTGGTTCTAACATGACGTTCAGCTGTGCTGTCAATAAAATGTTTCCCAGAGTCTAAAGTCACATCTTCAAATGTCTTCTTTAGAAAACACACATTTAAGAAGCCAGAACCAACAAACGTGCAGCCACTCTGTTGTATAAAGTTGTGCCTTGTTACCTGGAAGGGGACATCAGCCATCGTCTTGGCCAGGTAGTATGCTTTCAGACTGTACCAGTAGTTCAGGTGTTCTCTCAGAAAAATGCCCATCTCCAGAGGAACTGAAGCACAAACACACAGCAACTGTTTTCAAAAGCAAAGATGAACAAAACTCTTCTTTATTTGGAGTCTGAGGGGACAAAAACTCGCTCTGTTTCCTCTGACACCGTCTTACAGCAGATCCAAGGATGATTGTTGGCGGTAAAATGCCCTAATGCTAACATTTAAGAACACATGTGACCCCGATTTTAGCTTTATTAATTCTGATATTTGTGGGTTTCAGTTTAAGGATTTTCATTCCCACTGCAGCTCTGATGGGTCTCTGGCCCCTGAGAATGTCCCGTGTGAGACGGAAGTCAACGTGATTGTTCCCCGTCATGAATCTCCCGCTCCCGTGCTGTGGAGGGTCACATCAAACATGCTCAAAGGTTCAGTAATGAGCTCAGTGTATGTGCAGTAATCCCTGCAACCCTAAAGCCCTGAAGACTCAGTTAGCACACTGTGCTTTACTCCTGGATCTCTATGATGTCAGAGAGGTTAGCGCCGATACAGAAGCCCCACACAGCTGATGTTCAGACCTTCTGTTTACAAGAGGTAGCCAATCAGAACGAAGTTGTCTTTAAGGGGGTGAGGCTAAAGGTTGAGTTTAAACCCAGAGGATGAGCTGAGGGCCAGTGTGAGCTCAGGGAGGATTATTGTGAACTGAGCAAAGCTGCTCTGGATAAGAGTTAATCTGTGAGCCGAGCTCGTGTCACACATCCCGAAGAAAAATCAGCAAAAGCTGCTCTCCAGCTCAACTCTATTTTTATGCCAGTTTAATTTGCAGTTCTGAGCCAAACAAATATCACCTGTGTGCAGCTAAAGTTGCACAGGAGCTTCATGCAGACTCACACGTGAGGACTGTGGGCATCAGAGCAGCAAACATGAGGAACAGCATGGAGAAGAAGAGGAACCCTGAGTTACTCAGAACCTTCTTGGCTTCATTCCCGATTCCCAGGTACAGCAGACCAATCAGAACACCGATCCCAATGTGAGACGAGATCCTCAGGTGAGTCAGCACCTGCTCAAGCAATGACATCATCTTACTACATACAAAAACGCTGCACAGTAATATTACCATAGTGAAAATACTGCGTGTACACTGAAAACATCATGTGTTATTTTACAGGCTCTGTACTATCCCAGAAACTTCATCGCAGTTTTTCTTTAAGCTAAATTTGGGAGAAAACAAACTCTGAGGCCAATGAGAGCGCTGAAACTGTTTGTTTATAAAATCCTAACTATTGTATTTATTTCCTTCATAACTGCATCAGTTAGATAACTTTCTTCCTGTGCAGAACTTTAACTTACACTTAGATCTGAGCTGTTTTAGGAAAATATGAGTAAAATTCCCAATAAATGATCTGTAAAAACGCCCCTCAATTTCTCCTAAAAGGTTAATGATAAGAACTGCTTTAAACTCTGAGCGGTGGGAACGCCGTTCAGCGCAGAGCGATGGAAAAACTTCTGCAGCTCTCAAATGATCCATCAAACTGGGATGTCATCATAACGGCCTGGAGGGTCCAGTGGGGTTTTCTCACTGAGTCTCTGAGGATGCTGAGGAAGGTCCTTCTGAACAGGATGGAGAACTGAGTCATGCAGCTGGCAGAGAAACTGTGACAACCTTCAGACGATGAGCTCTCCTGAGAGGGAAGAGAAATGGTTTGATTCATGAAAAGAGTCAGAAAAACTAACAGTAGAAAACCTGGCTCTCATGGACCAATCACAGCAGAGGGTGTGTTAGTTTTGTACCTCCTCTGTGCGCTGCCACAGGAAGGCGTGGAGGTTCGTATCTCCGTTCAGCTCGGTCTTATGGTCCTTCTCAGACTTCCTCTCCTGGACGGCTCTCACCAGCCTGACCATCTGGTCCCCGTACTCTCCGGACGCCACCTCCATCACTGCACGGAGAAGACGTCAGTCAGTGTGAGACGGTGACGGCAGAGCAGGAAGAGCTCCACCGGGAACCTCTTACCGAAGTCAGCGGGGTTGTGGTAGGTGGGGCAGTTTAGTCCGAGGTCTCTCAGGTAGGGAACCAGACTGGACACCTGTCCCCTGTAGATACACTGACCCTGACTCAGCACGTACAGCTGAAACACACACACACACACACACACACAGCGTCAACCACAAGTTCTGATTTTATAACCAGTTCTGTTTCCTTCAGTCCATCACATTCAGTTCTGGGCTGATCAGTCACATGTGTTAATGTTTCCTGCCATTTTGTGGACCCCCGCCAACTTTTTGGGTCCCAAACATCTTTGCTGTTTTGGTGGAACCACGCAGAACAGTTCAGATTTAGGTCTGGGAACCAGAACACCTGCTGATGACCGACCGGATTGAGGCAGACACTCACATTTTTCCTGCTCGGGTCGGTTTACCGGGCGGTGTGATCAGCTGGCAGAGCCGATGTTCACTTCGGCAGGAGAACAGACCGATGTGCGCCACGGACAAACACAGAAACAAGCGGAGCCTCTGAGGAAGAGCTGCCACACTTTTTGGAGACCTTATTTCCTTATTTTGGTTTAGAAACTCTTATCTGACATCATCTGAGGGAGTGGATTCCTTCATACTAGACGTGAAGAAAAGCGAAGCCCAAATGTGAGTGAATTAGAGATTTATATCCCTGCAGACATGCAGATGGATGTCAGGATGTGCTTCAGTAAGAAACTGAGTCAGTTTTGTTGTAAACTGGTTGGATGTGCTTGGGAAAAAGATTTATTGCATAAAATAGTGCTGATCGCATATTGTGTCCATCTGCTGTGCCAGCTGATTGCACCGCTCAGCAGAGGTGGCAAAAGTACACCCATTCTTTACTTAAGCAGAGGTACAGATACTTGTTTTAACACATACTAGTAGTAAAAGCTGAAGTACAGGGTTAAAGTGTGATTCAGCAGGTGGAGGAACCCAAAGATCGGTTGTAGTGGATTCACACAATTGATGTCAATAAGATGTAACCCAGCATTTCACCAGCTATCTTGGCAGTTGGAAAAAAGGTGGAATTGAGTGAATGAATCTAAACAACTTAATTCAGACTCATTTCTGCTACGCTTGATGTAACCTGTAACTCTGACCATGAACACCACAGACACGTGCACACAGAGCTTTACAGTGCAGCAAACTAACCTGTTTATCCTGCACTAACCTGCAGAGTATCTGAATAACACAAAGTTAGTATAGCTCAGTTTGTTTTGCAACATGTTTCATAATAGGAAAACATCCAAACTTCTCCTCTTTCTTCCATCTTTCTCCATCTCTGCATGAACTTCTCTCTCATTCTGGGAAATACAGCAGCTGGACCTTCAGCTCGTAGACACACTGTGTGGCAAACTGCACACAGTTTGTGTGTTTGCTGATATTTGTTGAGCTGATAGAAAAATTGTATTTGAAATTAGCTGCCACTGAAAAATCTTGATCCTGGCTCCTTCAGTCTGACCCACTTTAACAGTACAGCGCTATAAATGATGTGTTTTAGCCTCCTTCATCTCTTTGTATCCGATAAGCCCCGGTGATGGACACACCAATAGGAATGTTTTTTCCGTGTTATTGTTCCTCCATTTAGACTCAAATCAGTTTGATGTTTGAAGGCGCAGCGATATAAAAAAAAAAAAGCTGCGGTCATATGAGTTAAACCTAAAGAAACGAGGCTGCTGGAGTAGAAAGTACACATATTTGTCTAAAGATGTGGGGAGTAAAAGTAAAAAGTTGTCAGAAAACAAATACTCAGTCACAGAGTATTTGTACTTCATTACTTCCCACTTCCATGGCTCAGTACACCAAAAATTGCCGTACAAACAGGAACATCACGGCTGACAGACCTTCTGCTTAGCAGATGAACCCTCTAACCCACTGATGGAAATGTAACCCTTTATTTACAGGTCCAGTATTTTCTGGGAAACATGGCTCATAATTTCACTTTAAAAATCAGCTGTTTTTTAGCTGCAGATTCAAAGAAAGCTCTGTGCAGTTGGGTGCTAACGTTACAGCTTCTTATTGTAAATGCTTGTGTTTGTGTTTTGTGTGAAGAAACAATTGTTGTGAATTCTATGGATTGTTTTGAGACAATATTAATGACCACACTTTCATGTAATACCAATTTGCACCACCAGATGGTGCAACAAGTCAATGTAGCATCCAGCTCTGTGACAGGAAATGCTGGTGGAGAGGCTGAGGCTGCTGGGTTTGTGTGTGGATGTGGATCACCTTGTCGAAGAGTTCAAACAGTTTGGCGCTCGGTTGGTGGATGGTGCAGATGACTGTCCGTCCTCCTCGAGCCAGAGCTTTGAGCAGAGAGACCACCTGGAAGCACGACGAGCTGTCCAGACCACTGAGACAGAAACACAGACAGAGGCGGGGTTTGTTTTACTGACCAACATACAAAAGATCCATCAGATCATAAACAGGAGTCAAAAACCAACTAGGACCTTTCTGGCTCACTGGTGGGCAAAAAAACAAAAATCTTCAGTGCTCATAAACTCTCAGAGTGAAACACAGATACATGGCTGTTTACCAGCAGATAATCCTGACATGTAAAACTTATTAAAAGCTGCTGAACTAAAGTCTGAAACATGAACTAACTTTGTGGGTCACCAAAAAAATAAGAGTAAAACAAACACTTTGGAATTCATTTGAAAAGCATTTTTGCTGAGTCGATTTCCTTGCCTCGTGGGTTCATCAAAAAACATGACCGGAGGATTGTTGATGAGCTCCAGAGCAATGGCCAGTCTCTTTCTCTGGCCCCCCGACAGGTGAGATGTCCTGGTTTTAGCGCAGTCTAGCAAACCCAGAGCCATCAGGATGTCCCGGACCTGAACAAACAGACGTGAGATCAGCTCGGCTGTTTAGACTCTGAGATCAGGGAGAGACCAGGAACTATCGGGGATCAGAGCTCACCATGTCTCTGCGAGCCTCCACCTTCTCCAGCAGCTTCAGGTTGGCTGAAACCTGCAGAAACAAAAAGTCTGAGGCATCTGGATGTCAACACTCTGATGCAGTCTGAACACTGTAGTAGAACACGTACCATCATGGCCTCCTGTACGGTGAGGTGAGGCAACAGCATGTCGTCCTGCATGATGTAACAGGAAACCTTCCGGAAGGAGCGCAGGTCTCTGGGCTGACCATTGATCAGGATCTCGCCCTTCATCCCCGTCTCCCTGTACATGAAATCAGACGCTGTGAATGCGCTCCAGAGCTCGGAGAACAGCACGGATCATATTGGGTCTTATGGCCTAAACCTGCTGCACTGCAGTTACACAGTGAAAGAACCACAAAAGCAGAGAGAAAATATGTAAAAGAAGCAAAACTCTTTGTCTCAGCATGGAGACGAAGGATGTGTTATGGTGAAGTATAAACTGAGTGTGATTACAAAACATGTTTTCAAATGTCTACTTCTCAAACTAGTTCATCAAAATAAGAACTTCATCATTAAAGTTT
>VUQJ01031228.1:35389-47867 GCA_015108635.1 Andinoacara biseriatus | reverse complement strand
ACAAGAAGGGAAACCAATCACAGTCTCCGCTCACAGATTTGGAATCACACCATCGTTGACTTGAGCTGAGCTCCTGCTTTCAAACAGAAAGCAGCATGGAGACAGTTGGAGAAGGTTAAGAAACCAGCACAGCCATGTCCATATCTCAGCTCAGTGTTTGAGATTTCAGGACTAAAAAATAGTTCGTATCAGTTTAAATGTCTTCTGTGTTTACCGTGAAAAAACTATATTTCTGCATTTAAGAACTCGCCATCCAACCTGAGAAAGCACATTGAACTATGTAAGCAAACTTTTTTAAATTTAGATAGAAACTTTAAATGAAGCTGACCGAGGTTTGAGTGGTTGCGGTTTAATTCCATGAAATAAAGCCGACCATTAGCGCGCTGAGCTTGGGGACAAATGAGAGGTTTCAGCACCAAAATTAGGAATATTGCAGAAGGCTGTATCTATTCTGAAGCTACTGATCTGATTAAGAGGCTGGCTGGATGTAAACATGATGGAAGCAGTTTCCTAAAGGTAGCACCAACAGACAGACAGAGCTATGGTAGGAAAACCTGATGAGGTAGCACAGATCATCACAACACCGGCGCTGGCTAATAAGAAGGAGACGCTCACTAGTGTTAGCTGTGGAGAGGCTGCTGACTAGCATCCCGAGGCTGCTCCCCGCGACTCGAACCCTCTCCTTTAAAGAAAACTTTATCAAGGAAAATAGTTGGCATTCAATATCTGTAAGCCACGTACATTAGATATTTCTTTGGCAATGAAAGAAATATACACATGATGTTAATCTTATACGCCACTACCAGGGCGGGCTGGGGTTGTAATTCAGCCCGGGAGCTAGGTCTTAGAGATGCACCACAAGTGCTGCTGTGCTAAATTGGGTAAAAATTTAAAATAAAATAAAACTTCTGATCACCAGCCGGTTCAGCCTGGAAACGGCCGGCTGTTCGGGAAACCTCCCGATTTGTGTAGACATGCTTTGCTTTTGTTTTGTTTTTTTTCCACACAATTTTGTTTTTCTAAGTATTGTTTGTTTTTTGTATGTTGCTTTTGTGTTTTAGCTTTTGCGATGCATTCAGATCAAAATCTGCCAGACATGACAGGCTTAAAATAAATAAATAAATAAAAAAGACTCTAAAAGGCTCCAACAGCCCCAGAGGTCCAGTTCAGGGCCTCCAGTTAGCTGGGGTGAAACCTAGCAGACAGTTAGCAGCTACAGCCGCCTGTGTCACCATCCACCTCTCAATCTAATAATGCAAACTTGAATCCATAACTAGTGCTGTGAGGGGGGAAATTAGCTGTAGAGACCCAATATATGGCATTTCTTGCTTAAAAAAATAACAAAATTAATTTTATGTCAGTCGGCTAATTGCTCCTGCATAAACAGGGTTTCAATCAGTTTATTATGTTCTATTTTTCTGTCTGGAAGTGACACTTTTTGTAAAATTCAAGCAGCTTATGCGTGCACCGTAACACGCATATGGAAAATCCATGAATTCATATATTTTTAAATACACAATCAGTATATTTTTACATCCTGAGACATCTCGTTAAACAAATGTGTGATTATCAGGTTCTCAGGAGAAAACTGGAGCTGATGTCTCCGTGCGGTCTTTTTGTTTACAGTGTGAAGCATTAACGGCAGTAAAAGTACTCGAGGAGCCCCCAGTGAAGTACTGGGACACGTAAAATTGCTGCACTGAAAATGTGAGGTAAAAGTATTTAAGTATAATGTGCCGTTTATGATGATTTTAGAAAAACACGTTCTGCTTTTCAGGTGCATAAACAGTTGCATTTTAGAACTGTGACAAACTTTTGCTAAAAGTTTTTTATGGTTTGTGCAAGTGTCTTCATAAAAACCTTCATCTATCAGGTAAAGGTGGTAAATGATAATACATGTAGATGAAGGCATGAAAAGACTCAAGTAAAAGTACTTCAAATTTACACTGAAGTATAGTATTAAGTAAATGTACTTACATATGTTAAGTACTTCCCCAGTATGCGTGACTAAGGCTCTACTCTTCGCCTTCTATCCTCCCAGCATCGGTCCACTCAGTGTAACAATTACCACTGTAAGCACATCTAAACTATCTAAACTCGATGTCCACCATAAAACCAGTCAGGGGGCGTGGCTACAGGAGGCACCGCCCTATCTGAAATTTGATCGCCCCAACCCCAAACTGTTTTGTCATATCATCGTCATTTGCGGAAATTAGTGTGGACCACAAGGACGTCCTGATCACAATCGCAGTTCCTCTGACGTCCAGCAGCGGCGCCACAGTGAGTCAGTCCCATTTCCAGCAGAAACAAACGTGTTTTAAACTGCCTGATACAGAAACTGCTTTGGTCTCTGTAGCTAATTTCCCCCTTCATAACAGCTGTACGGGAGGGGGGGGGGGTGCTTTTATAACTCACCTGTTTAACCTGGATTAAAGTTTGCATTATTAGGGGTTTGGCCTCTTTGACTGACAGGTGGATGGTGTTGCACAGTGAAATTCTAAAGTTAAGCGTTTAAATTGTGAAAGGAGTGAATGATCTCAGTGTGGCTACTCCCATCTCTTATATACAGTCTTTGTCCCAGTGCAGGTTTATGGAGGCTGGAGGTCTGTGCATGGTTAAAATCATTCACTGAAGTTTCAACCTGTTTTCAGCACGTTTGCTTTGGTATTTATTTCCAAAAGAATTCTGATTTTCCACTGATTTCCTCCCTGTCACCTCATTCCAGAGATCGTCATTTACTGGAGACCACGCTGAGAAACATTTCCATCTGGACAGGTGGACACAGCATTAAAGATAAAATCCCCATCCAAGGTACTAAACACCTGCCACCCCAGCACTACATAACAGTGTTTGAACATGAAAACGAGGATTATTTGAGAATAAACACGCTGCATCTGATTCACGTTGGAAACACAGGGCATTTTTACCATCATGAGGACAAACTATGAAGAGCTGCTCATATCTTCAGGGGCATGACGACTCTCCTCTTCCTCCCTGAGGAGCTGACCTGGAGTTCTGTGAGCTCCTTTAAGAAACATCCCAGTATCTCAAAGAGCTGGCTCTGCTGTGGTTCAGCTAACAACACAACACACGGGTGTATTTATACAGAAATCTGATTACTTAAAACCAGCAGGAGATACAGAAGTCTCACACCTTATCTTAACGCTGGAACCCTAAATCTAAATCTCAGCATGAGTCCCAGTATGAGTCCTTGTACTCACCATGATGATGGAGTTGGTGACGGTGGGATTGTGGACAGACCAGGCGGCCATCAGACAGGCCATGGCCGAGAGACAGCAGCACTCTGAGACACACACACACCTCCGTCACACACATCAGATCACCGCCTCACTGCCAGCCAGCAGCAGCATGACCCCGCCCACAAGCACTAACCCCACCCCTGCCCAGTGACCCCGCCCCTCTTTCTGAGCAAGAACACACTTGTTGAAGTCACTGATCGGTGGATTCATATTTGTGCCTGTGAATCAAATCAGATGTGCCTTTAAAGCACCAAAGCCAGATTGCTTTCTCTCTGGTGTTTTTCATTTAAAAAATTCTCTCTGGAACCAGTTTGTTGTTGTTAAAGCCAAAGTTGGATTTTGAAGTCAGACTCACTCTCTGCTACGTTCACACGCAGATGGTGTTTGGACAGATCAGATGGAGGTCACAAACCCTTTTAAGGAGCTTTGTTTTTTAGGTTTGGTTGGTCTCACATCACAGTGAAGACTGAAATGAAAGGATGGAGGATGCTTCAGCGTAAGCGTCCAAAGGCGCTTTTATCTGAAGCATGTTTTACTGTCATCCATCCATCTCTCCAAGCACTTTACAATTGGCCCTTCTACTGCTTAAAAGTAAGTAACTCACAAATGAATTTATAAGGTTCTCTGAATGCTGATGAGAACTCTTTGGTGGTCTTTTTCACCGAAGGAGAGCTCGATGGTCTGAAGGAGGCACCGCTGCTCCATCTGCTGGTTGTGCTGCAGTACTGCAACCAAAACAAGACCCACCCACCACCCCCCAAAAAACCAAAGCTACACTCAGACTGAGGATGCTGAGGCGCTGGTGGAGGGTGATCAGGTGACCCTGTTCATGCAGAACTGGGTTTGTATTCGTTAAAGCAAAGTTGGCTTTAAAACTGATTTCCAACTGATTTAACAGCCAGAGAGGAATGAACTCCACAACCTTCTCAGAGACGCACATCCTTTGGCTTGTGACTCAGCGGCAGGTGAAGCTGTGCAGGTGAAGCTGTGCATGCTGGCTGAGCTGAACTCAAAGTGAAACTCTTGGAAACAAACACAGTCCAACATCCAGATGTTTTTGTAACAATATCCAACTTTAATATTCTTCATAAGCTTGTTTTACAGAATAAGGCTCAGAGAATAAAAAAAACATTCAAAATAAAGGTCTGATTAACATTCTGTCCACTTCCTGTTGTAAGCCAGCAGCTACCCACAGACACATACTGATGAAGCTGACATTTAAACTGGTTCTAACATCACAGAGTAAAAATGGCAGACAAAAACAAACAAAAACAAAACACATTTCAATTTTTTTTAACCTGCAGACTGAAAATGTCATGTTTTTATTTTCAAACCATCATCAGCTGCTCGTTTCCTACCTGTGTGACGCTTCTCACGAGGCTCCGCCCACCACTGACATGCAGAGGTGGCAAAAGTAGACACTCTGTACTTAAGTAGAAGTACAAGTACTTGTGTTAAAAAAATACTTTGGTAAAAGTTGAAGTACTGGTTCAACTTCTTTACTCAAGTAAAAGTAAAAATGTAAAAAGTAAGAAAGTAAAAGTAACAGCTATTTTTGTGTAAAGCTAACTGAACCTCATTATATATTATATTATTATTAAAATAATAATACATGTAAAATACAAATACGTTATTCCAATCTAAATTTGAATCCTAATTAATAAACTCAGCTTGAACCTGTTCTGTAGGACACAAACTGTGAAAGTGAATTTAAACTCAGCTCTGTTCTCTGTGTCCTCCATAGCAGAGGGTGGCTGTGCCTCCACCTAAACACCAACATGAGGAGACTCAGGGGTTACAGCGGCATTCAGAAGGTGGAGGAACCCTCAGATCAGCTGTAGTGTCTCTTCATGGGGAGAAGAATCACAACTTTCTATTGAGAGCTAAATGATGTTGGTGTGCAGGCTGTGATCAGCTGACCTGCTGCTCTGTGTGGATGAACTGAACTGTAACCCAGTATTTCACAGCTGTCTCAGCTGATCTCCATCCTCGACACTGACAGCATGAATGTTGGATTCAGAGAATGAAGCTCAGCATCAGCAGCTTTGATTCAAACTCGTCTCTGCTACACTTCATGTAACCTGTAACTCTGACCATGAACACAGCCTCTGTGCAACAACACTGAGCTTTACTGCAAATACAGTTCAGCTGAGGCACTAAACTGCAGTATTTTCATACAATCTTACACAAAGTTAGTACACCTCAGTTTGTTTTGCAGTCCTTACTTTAAATCTAACCTCTCTCCTTCCTCTTTCTTACATCTTTCTCCATCTGAGTGAACTTCTCTCTCGTTCTTTGCTCTCTCTGGAAATACAGCAGCTCTTAATACTGCATTTAAAATTACCTGCCATGTTACTCCCATTATTTTGGCTCCTCTTCAGTAGTGCTAGCTAAGATGCTGAAGTACCGAGACCACAACTTACCCACGTTGGCCCTCAGTCGGGCCCACTGTAACCCCTGATTATGGCGCGATACAGTAAATGATACTGAAATTTTGTGTTTTTGGCTCTTTAATCTGTTTGTATGCGATAAGCCCCGGGGATGAAGGATACGCCAGTACGATTGTCTCCTACGTGCTATTGTTACGCAATTTAGGTTCAGATTGTTCCATGAGTGACGGCGCAGTGACCGCAAATGGAAACTTCTCTCAGATGTTAAAACTAAAGTAATGAGGCTGTTTTGAAAGTGTAAGGAGAAATTACAGATATTTGTGCAAAAATGGGGGGAGCAAAAGTAAAAAAGTAGTCAGAAAAATAAATGCTCAAGTACAGATACCTGAAAAATCTACTTAAGTACAGTAACAAAGTATCTGTACTTCATTACTTCCCACCTCTGCTGACGTGTTACTGAACTTAAATACTTTTAGACCCGGGAAAAGCGAGTCGGGTCTCTGGATGTGTTTAAATTGCTGAAATGTTTTTAACCTGCTGACAGAACACAGAGAACTCCTGTGAGGGGCCGAGCTGTAGCTCGACCTGTGATAAGAAAATAAAACCTTCAGGTGAAGCTGAACGTCTGATTCTGGTTTCTGTCCTTTCTGAAGTTCACTGGTTTCAGTTCATCTGCAGAGGCTCCATCACCACGCCGATCTGAAGCCCGGCTGCGAAACGGAGCTCAAAGCGATGCTTCAGAGGCGGAGCCTGATTGCTCTGACGTTTACTCTGACTTTGGGAGTTTTGTGGCAGAAGTCGTTACGACGGGATCGCATCCCAACAGGCTGATCCAGTCTGAGACATAACTGGCCTGTATGTGGATCATGAAGGCTTTATATGGGGATCTGAAACCTGATGTGAGGAAGAGGAGGTAGCACCCAGAGCCATCAGTGAGTCCAAGCAGGAAAACTGAGCAGCTGGCTGTCTTACCTGGCCTGATGCTAAATTAAGCTTTAACAAACCGTATACGCAAAAGCATGTTTATTTTGAGTCTGTGGGCATTTTTGGAGCTTCTGGTGGACATCAGAGGAATGTTATGTGGAGGTTTCCACCAGAGAAACCACGGCTGAGAGGTGCTGACCGATTCAAAAGGTTTCTCAGATCTCACTGAATTCCAGCAAATGGGAAACTAATGTTGTAAAAAACAAAACAAAAACAAAGACTGCAGATTTCACATATTTAATATGACAATCAATTTTTTCTCATGGAGCAGATGCTGTGAATATGAAAGTGTTTCTTGTGACGGATGCAAGCTGAAACCAGTGAACTCTGAGGAGCAAACAGATGAGTCAGACCTTCGCTCAGCGTCACGTGTGATGATGTAATGATGTCAGTTTATTTGGTCTTCTTGTCTGTGGCCAACGCATCGTGCATTTTAGAAACATACTTTTCAAACTGGTCCATCACCAGTGTCCCGTTCTCATCAAAGAACGTCGACACAGACTGGGTGAACTCCATCTCCCTCGGCTTCTTCGACTTCCCGTCGGTGAAGGACACTCGGAGGGTGTACTGGTCATCAAACCTGGAGAACACAGATGGAGTCAGCACCGAGGGTTCTGTAGCATCAACTAACCTTTAAGAGACGCAACAGTTCTGTTGTGTCAGAAAAAATGAGAATAAAATGTAACATAAACTTCATCAGCTTCAACTAGTCTGAAGCAACAGTCCAAGTTACTCATTTTTATCCAATCAGACGAAGAGAAGCAACAGATGCCCTGAAGCTACAGATGCTTCCAGCCTCTGGAAACTGATCATTCCCAATCCATCACCGATAACTGATGCAATGATCAAAGGAGAAAACCTGCATTCAGTTTAAGCATGTACGACGTGTTTGGGGTTGCTGGTTCAATTCCCGTACGCTCTCACTGACCGTTTGAGGGACGAGGACAGCTGCCAGATGTGGTCTGGATCCATCCCAGCTGGATCCTTCTGCATGGCCACCAGGAAGACGTTCTTCTCTTTGTAGGAAGTGTACAGCGTCAGGACGCCCATCATGATGAAGTACGTGAGGAAGACGAGTCAGGGAAGACCAACACATCAGCATCATCATCACTGACCTATTTAAATGTTTCCACATTTTTAACAATCAAAGGCTTTGATTTGAATCAACATTTGGTGTTTACATTTAGTGTTCACTCAGA
This sequence comes from Andinoacara biseriatus, assembly GCA_015108635.1. Lineage (NCBI taxonomy): Eukaryota > Metazoa > Chordata > Actinopteri > Cichliformes > Cichlidae > Andinoacara > Andinoacara biseriatus. Next base: position 40,034 of record VUQJ01031228.1, on the reverse strand, counting down.
CAGATTTCCCTTTTTTAATTTAACATCTTTCAATAAAGTGATAAATTATTTTAGAGCATTGATTTTTTTTTAAATTTAGATTGTAAGTTTTAAAAATTATTCACAGATTGAAACATTTTTTAAAGACTCTTGCAGAACTGGGTTTTTATATTTAGCCGTGTGACAGGCTGGTGACCTGTCCAGGTGTACACCATGTCTCAGCTCACGACAGCTGGGATAGGCAACATCCCAGCTGAGTATTTGTTTCAGTTTTTTTATGTTAAACCTGAAAAGAAATTACTTAGGCCATTATTTTAGGAGGGTGACAGTATATAACACATTGTATGACATTTAAGAAGGTCGTTAGCTTCTTTTTTGTAAAACCATAGCTGTAGTTAAACACAGGTAAGAGCTGTCCAGGTGAGTCGTGCACAAGGATATGAGATGACGCAGCAGGCGAGGACCGGCCTGGACTCGGGGAAGGGGTGCAGGTAGTCCCAGACCAGAGCCAGCATGGCGAACAGACAGGAAACGGTGCAGATTAACAGGCGGCAGTCAACAAGCTGGAAGTTCTCCAAGTAACCATACTTCTCCAGCAGCACCTGCAGGGGGTGCAGCAGGTTACAGAGATTTAACAAAACAGCTGTGATCTTAATAAAATGCACCGTCTTTCTGTACTTTTTTTGCTGTTAAAAGGTGAATGAAAATAATCCATCAAACCTTCTTCGCAGCGTCATCCAGAGAGTTCTTCACTGCCGCTCCATCCCATTTATCGATCTTCACTGGCTTCTCATCGATCCTCCACTAAAACATTAAACACACCAAGTTAGCTCACTAGCTTCCATCTACAGATGTGAAACCATCCTCTGACTATGGGATTTCAAGCTTTAGCACAGAAAACGTCTGAGATGATCCGTCCACCGCATGAGGTCTGTCACTAATCTGCGGTTGCGTGTTTTGCAGTACATGCTGTGGAAAACGCCTGATTCCCAGCTTCATGTTCACACCATGAGGGATGCTTTTCTGAAGCCTTCAAATATTTATGAGCTAAAATGAGGTTTGGAGTTCCCCAGGGATCGGCTCTGAGTCCTCTCTGATTTAAAATTTTACTGTTGATGTGTACAAACGATTGACCCACATAACATCCTTGTCAGATACGTAATTTAAAAATGATGAAAATGCTTGTTGAAGGAGAACATTTTGAGCTGTACTGACACTATGAGTTTAAAAAAAACTGAGCTTAAAGATGTGCTGCACATTAAAAATGTGGAGAGGACAAGAACGACTGCTAAAGAGAATAAAACCGGCGACGTGCTCCACTTAATACTGAACCTGTCGCCAATGACAGAGCGCACTTAAATGGTGCCGCCGTTCACCGACTTCTGGTGACAAATACTGTAACACGCCTATATAGATGCGAAGTGCACTCTCCGAACTTTCAGGAACTGTTTGAATTTTTCGCTGATACGCTATGTCTTAAACAGCTGATCGTCGCTAGTAAGGGCAGGGAACCGGTGCTTCAGCGGCGATCACCCAGCGTTTAAGAGGAGAAGTGACTATATCACGCACGGCGCCATCTGCTGACGATTAGTGATGGAAAGTTCGGTTCTTGTCAGAGAGTCAACTCTTTCTTTCGGCTCCCAAACGGCTATTTACCTGTTATCATTTGCAGCATCATATTTTAGCCTAAATACGCAAAAAAATAATTACTTAAGTTGCTTTGTATTGCAGTAGAACGGGTTATAGTTGAAGTTTTGGGGAGGTGGTGGATGTCGCAACAGTTGTATGTTCGGGACCAGACTCACCAGGGTCAGTAAATGGAGACCTAGCTTGCCGTGTCTCCTCCAACTGCACCATGAGATGGACAGTTCTTATGTCAGTGTAGGTTTGTGGTGGAACCTGCTCTCACTGTAGTTCAGTTTGCAATGATGGCAAATTGCAGCCAAATGCTTCTTTTATGGGTGTCACTCATATTCATGTGTTGTTGCAACACTGTCTCCCATCGTCTTGCTGTCTGTACCTGAATTATGCCCACTCTCGGTGGAACATCCATCTACCCCTCTGCTTCAACATAATGCAAGGGTGGGGAAACTATGGCTCGGGGGCCACACCCAGCCCGTTGGTCTTTTTAATCCGGCCCGCCGAAAATTGGTACAGAATTGCCCAAATCAAATCAAATCATAATTATGACTGATGTTGAGGATTCTGAGATTTGCTACAACAAACACAAGACTTTGATGCACTGGAAAAAGAACATTGTTCTTAATTAAAGTAAATTTAAGTATAAACACTGTAATGCCTTTTTTATGTTTGATATGTATGCATCTGGCGCTTGCCTGGCCCGTCTGTCAAATTTCAAAAAGACAATGTGACCCCAGAGCCAAAACATTTGCCCACCCCTGACATAATGGTATAATCCCATGTCCCTCTGTGTGATTAGCTGCATGGAGTGCCCATCAGTTCTTCCCTTGTCCTCAAGTTTGTGAGCAGAGGAAGTCGGCTCTTCTGCGAATGACACATTACTAGTGACGATGCGTGCAGGACACCTGTGACAGACGTCCATGCCTTAAGTTTTATCTGCTGCATGCCTGAAGCACACCTGAGTACAGCGCACGCTTCCCGGCTTGACACGTGTTACTGTGAGCGTGCACAAATAAGCCTGAGCCCGATCAGCTGCATCACTGCTGATTTATCAGAGTCCACCTGACTGCGTTTAAACGCGCAAGTTTCCCTAAACTGGTCGTTTCCGGTGTGTAGGCTGGTGCAGCTGTTTAACAGCTGGAAGCCTGAAACCGAACAAAGCGCTGCATTTTAACCTCTAGTGGTTAGTTTCCCACAGCGGGGCCGAATATGCAGCTTCACCACCACCACCTCGTTTTTTATTTTCATTCTAAATGTGTCCACTTTAGCTCGTTAGCATTAGCCCGCTGGCCGGGTTCGGCCACACGGCCGGAGCGCTCAAGGCCGCGCATAGTGCTCTGGTCGGGTGAGTGCAGGATGAGCGCCGGGACAAAGCTATCCCCGCAGCTACTAATCACACCATTCAAACTTTACTCACTTTCTCCAGCAGCCCGCTCTTTCTGTTACCCGCAGCTGTAGCCGCCATCTTCTCTTCCGCTACAAACACGGCTCCTGTGACCTGGACGCTGCTGATTGGCTCCCGACCACAGACATGTGTCTATGCGCCCGACGTGTGTCGTCACCCCGCCTGCAAGCGTAACCGGGGCGGCAGCGTGCGCGTTCAGATAAAAAAATTAAATAAAAAAAAAACAAAACTTCTGTTTGCTGCTGACACTCTCAAAACTAAAAATTAACCGGAGCTATTTAGAAAATCTGGCACATTTCAGAGCATCCTGGTAATTTTTTTTCAAATTTACTAGGGGCTTTTATTTTTTAAAGTTTACATGAACATATATCGAAAGCCTCTAATTGGAGGGCCTTAAAATTTAAAAAGTGTCAGTTTAAAGCTTCCATCCTTTTCCTGCCTCTCTAACTCTGTCCGGTAGGGAGTGCTCTGCAGCTCGTCCACGTTCTTCATAGATACAGCAAATGTTCCATTTTTTGATGTTTACCTCTTTCTACTGCAGTAAAAAACACCTTGTTGTGAGCATCAGGGACTTCACAGCACCGCAAGCTGCTTTACAGCATCCTCAATTTTGATTCGGGGCATGAAGCGTGCAGCACCTGACAGCATCACCTTGAACCAGGTGTTTATTCTGCACACGGATGTTTCTGCTGGACAGAACACATCTTGTTGAACCCCAGCAGTCCCTGCTCTTCTCTAACAGTCAGAGATCATCACATGAGGTGTCCAGGTGAGTGCCTCAGGTGAGACCTGGCGGTCAGAGTACTGAGTGAAAAGGAGACATGAGGCAAGCTGGCAGCTTTTTCAACTTTTTACTTTTTCTTCCAGCAGCCGCTCATACAAAACTAGTCAGTTATAAAGGATCAACATCATCTGGTCATTTGGCACTCAGCGTGACCCCTGACCCCATCCGCCCACCCCCACCAAACCCTCTGCATTGACTGAAGGATTAAAAAAAGACGTGCGTAACAGCGATGGAGAGTAAAGAGAAAAAAAAAGCCCTTCAGCTCCAACAAGACTTTAAATTAGACTTTAACAGCTGATAATAATGAAGAGAAAACCAAGGAATCATTTAGGAAGCAGGAATGGGGAAAAAAAAGCCGTACTCACACCAGAGTGGAAACATTTTCATCATTTAACCCAATCACTACCCCAAATTACTTTTTGTGATTATTTTCATCATCAGTCAAGTCCTTCAGGAGTTAATCATAAGATTATTTTTGCCAACATTCAGTCTAATAGTGTGAGTATGGCTTTTATAATACTGACCACAGTGACCCGTCCTTCTCTCAGCTTCGTTAAGCCCGTCAGGAACAAATTTTTGGATTTGCGTGCAGCGTGAACGAAGCGTGGGGGTGCATTCAGGGTGAAACATGAGCAGAACTGAGGAGGGGGCTGCTGTTCAGAGAAAAAAAAAAAACTTCTACATGTTAAGGAACCACATGGCTTCACCTTCTGCAGGTGATGACAAATTAGACTTCAGACGTTTTGGATTCCTCAGTCAGTGAATCCTGGGAACTTCAGGCCAGATTCTTGCCTCATCAGAGACCTCTGGACTTTGACCTCGCTGTAGGAGCTCAG
>VUQJ01031221.1:0-12107 GCA_015108635.1 Andinoacara biseriatus | reverse complement strand
CTTTGATTTCTTGCAGCACTTCACTTGTGCATCTCGTTATCACTGTCATTTTTGAGAGTATTTCAAGGACAGCATTAGTGTGTAAAGAGGCTGAATGTTATCCCTTTAGACCATTTCAGATGTTTTTCAAAAACAGGAGAGTGCCAAACATAAATCTTCAAAATTGCTGCTAAGGTCCCTGCCACAGCCAAGCCAGCTTGCTTGTTTATCCCACTTAAACAAGATTTTTTCTTTTCATTTTTTTTTTACTAGTAAGAAGGTCGGGTAAGATCCTGTGATACAACAAAATGAAATCTCTGAAGTCGTGCTAATTTTAATGTTGGCTCATGTGACATTAGATTAATTTATCTACCTCACATAGATGTCAGTATTAGATTTCAGGTTTGCTTTCAACCTCACGCTTTTGTAAAACTAAATGCTTCCAAATGCCATCCACCGGGCAAAATAAAGGAAAGGATTTTGCTCAAGTGGCAGGATTAGAGTCATAAAATCATGAGAGAGAAGAATGAGAGCCAACAACCCATCACATCTGATATCATCAGAAATTAACCTTCGGGGTGGAAAGACTGAACCAAGAGTGGTGAAGGGAGACACAGAGGGAAGGTAGAGGAGAGGAAAAGAGGCAGGTAGACAAATGCTGAGAGATTTGGCAGGCCTTCAAGGATGTAATTCTAGGAGAAGACCACATTAATATTTAGAGGCGCTCTCAGGTAAAACAAAATGAGCAGAGCAGCCCCGGCCTGACAGGAAGGACTGGCAGCAGACGGCATGAGAATCCACTGGGCACGGAGCATTCACACGAGAGCAACGCTGTAGGATTTTGCAGTGGAAGACTTTTTAGCAAGCTAAAAAGAAAATTATAATCGCAGCATTCTTTACATACAGTGTAATAAGCGGGCCAGAATTTTAAAACTAATCTGAAGGTCTAACAGGGAAATTTATTCATACAGTTTATTTCTCCATTCGGTGCAGAAACACTCCCTACGATGACATTTAAAAAAAAAAAAAAATGCAAATTTTTTTTTTTTACAATGTGTTCTAATCATCATTTTCATCACATCATAAAATGTTATAAACATATACATTTTGTTTATAAAATATTTAATAAAACTCCACATACAGATGTGCCCTACATATAGATATATTTGTTTTCGGGATTTTAAAGATCACGTTTTCAATTGTTTGGGTAAAAAGTAGCTTTGAATTGTCTCACAAAAGGTTTTCAGTCTGTTTCCTGCATTGCACAGTCATGAGTTTTCTCACGCAATAAATGAACTAAAATCACAACCGCACAATTTTCTAATCTCAAGACCGGCAATCGAAAGGTATAGATTTACACAGTTTCAAATTATAGCTGACACACTGAAACTACAATATTTGGAATTAGTAACTTCAAAAATGAAATCCGACTGAAACTAGTTGTACAAAGTTTAAAGTCCTTTAAGTTTTAAAGTATGTTCAAATGTAACAGTGACCTCCAGCCATGTGCTCCCCTGACACATGACTACTGCTATGCTCACCAAACACCCCCCACCCAAGTTTGACATTGGGCACAGAAATGTGATCATTTTTTATACTTAACATGAGACTTTTTAAGCTTTTTTTTTTCTAAATTGCTTAGCAGGGAATCCAACTAAGCAGAAGGCCTGCGTAAGACGAAAAGAAGACAAATGTTAGAAAGGGTAACGGGGAGCAAAGCATATTGAGCAAAGCATGATGTGTGTGGAGTAGAAATGTCATTGAAATGAAGACTTTGACATAATTCTGGACTAAGCACGGGCAGCGTGACGGTCTTGCAAAGCAACTCTGTGATTCCAAGGTCAACGTAATGAGAGGCTTGAGAGGGAAAGTGTCCAACGGGGCAACACATCTTCAGACCCTCCAGCGCTGTTTGGTTGTAATGAGGTTGCCGAAAGGTCACCGCTAATTAAGCACCAGGCGTCATTAGAAATCTTTGACGTTTCAAGAAGTCAGTTTGCTCAGTGCTCATATTGACAGAAAGACTTTTTTCTGACCATTTAGCAAATTTAAAAAAACAAACAAACACAATAACAAAAGCATTTCCTGCCTAATTGAAAATTAATACTGAAACTGAAGCCAAACTGAGGTATTTTAAAAGAAGCAAAAGCACTTATATAATAACCTAATAAGGGCCTATAAAAGTGCTATGGATGCAGAACATTCCCAAGACTGTTCTGAGTTAATGAGATAATGACAACAGAGAGATTCTCAAACAGGCAGGAACCCTTATAGTGTAAAGTAGCACTAGACTGCCTGACATGTTTAATTCAGTAAGAGAAGCCTACTCTTCACAGTTACCATAGCCGCACCCTTTTTTTTAGGGTCTTATTCACAATTCAGAAGCACAAAACATGGATGAGACCCTGCAGAAAAGTGTGCTCATCACAGCTCAGAGGAGCTGTGTCGGTGCTTGAATTTATAAATTGTTAATCTATACGTTGTTCTGTTGTCTAACGTCTGACCAGGCATGAACAACGATACACAGTTGTGTGTACTGGAAAGCTGTTTTGTGCTTTTTAATTGAAAGCTCTCAAGAAAACCAAGACAAATGATGAAATGAATTATTGCACGAAACAAAATGGAAATGGAATTATATGGTGACAAGCTGGGTGCTTAAAGACTTTTCTGTCACTGTCAATAAGGGGATCTATTCAGTCATTCCTCAATAAAATTTTCAATCGTCCCATCTGTGCTCATGCGACATTCCTTTAAGGGCAGATTCTGCTCATAAAGATTGTACATGAACTGGGGGATACAATCCCTTCCCCTTTTAAATATCCTTGTGTGCAGCACGGACCACACCAGACTCTGGTACCAGCACAAGTAGAGAGGTGGAGCAATATACCTGTAGGCTGGTAAAGAGAGGCTTCAAATAAAGTACCTGGGTCTTGTGGAGAGGAGCTCGAATAGCTATCGTCCTCATACATATCGAAATTACTGGGAGAATTGCTGCAAATTGCAGCTATCTCCACTTCAGCACTGCAATCTAGTGCAGATGGAGTGTCTGCCGGGGTACAGCTGCACCAATCAGAGACAGTGCACCCTCCTGAAGGAAGCACAGGCAGAGCTGGAGGCCAAGGCATCATTGTGTCGGCTTCAGAGTGATTGGCAAGGCCTCAGCTGCTTGGCTGACTGGATCCCTGGACAGCCAACATCAGTATGTCAGACTCGCTAAGGAATCATACTCTTGAATAATTGATTGCATATGAACGCACTATTGGAGGAGCTTTAACTGAAAACACTTACAAGTGTTTTAAATAATAGATTGCAGGGGATTGTAGTTTGTATTTCTCTTTGTCATATGGGATATGGTATCATATGATATTTCACTGTATTTTCAGACAGCTGGGTTCCAGAGCAATCTTAATCAGTCCCCCTGGGCTGAATTGCACTCTCTAGCTTGTGCTCCTAAATTAATTAACATATTAAATGCATTTAGTGCACAACTGCACATGTACTCATACCTGTATAACTGTAGTAGTCCTTGACAGGATTTCCTAGTAGATTAAAGGTGTAGTAGCCTAAGATCAGTAGAGTAAATAGATAAGTAACACATTCTGATGAACGTACATATAGGAATGAGTATTATTAAATACCTGTCTTAGTATGAAGTAAGTCATTTATAAATAGTACGATCATTCCAAAGGGCACACATCTGCAGAGAGATGTGCACCTTAAATACTGAGGGAGGAACACTGATCTGAAATGTTGGATGAAAGAGATGAATGTAAGTCAGTTCAATGAGCACACTGAAGGCTAAAAGGAAGCAAAACAGAGCTTCCACACACCCACTAAAAGACACTAGTCAATGACCTGAGACAGACATCATTTATCTAGCACAGTATATGCATTTTAAGTGCATCGTATCTTTCCAAGGATTTTTGCTCCTCTTTCCAAGTGTTAAGTGAATAGTTAGGGACCAAAGTAATACATAAGCTTTATAAAGCTCCTTTCATGTGGAGCCAATTATTATGGCAGCAACTGTATGAAACACTGTTGCAGAAACACTCTTAGAATTGTACACTGTGTCACAGTGAGGAATTAAATATAGTGTTAGCAAACTGCCGTGGTTGTACTAACTCGTGAAATACTCTTCTGGATTATAATTACTAGTGGCTGTGGCTGGAGGGAGGAAATCTGCAGGGTAGAAAGCCAATGGCGGTATAAAACACAGAACCACTGTTGGTGGGCAGATACTGGCTGTAAAGAGCTGCACAAGGCACAAGAATCCCCCCCCCCCCAAACTTCATCTATACGTGATCAAAATAGGAATTCTATTGCTTATGTTGTTGGGAAAGGTTTTGTAGATGCAGCATTCCTCTGCATTATTCCAAACGCCCGACTCCTTAATGACAAAGTGTAAATCTGGACTCATCAGGAAAATGATAAAGAATACATTTATGATCTGGCTGAAGCATGTTCCTCAGACTGTTCAGCAAATGATTGTTGCGGGAACAAAGTTTTATTAACAATTGTACGATGGGCACAGTTTGGATTACTCCATTTAAATATTTGCACTTGTTGGCAATATACAAGTCAGAGAACATATTAAATGATGCACATTATTCAGCAGAATAATGACTGATCCCTAAATGTAAAAATAATTTGTTTGGGTTTTCTGCTTTGCTAGTTGCAAATTAATAGATCGGTGTCAGTACATTTAATGATGACACTACAAGGCTACAGGCTTTTAACAATAATTATGGAAGAACACCATAACATGTTCAAAAGGGGGTGGGGGGGGGCATTTACCTAAAGGTGGGAGTGACTAATGGATTCACTGTGCTTATTATTGCTTAATAGCATTTATTTGAAACAAAATGTAATTTCTTTATATAACAAATGAAATAAAAAAACTCCAAAAACATGTTAGTGTTTGACTAATGAACCATAAAAGGTTAACGGCTAACGACCTCATAGTTGTCTTAAAAAACACACTGATGTATTCTTACATATAAACTGGCAACTTGTTTCTTAATGCAGTCTGGGGGATTAAATGTCACCTGCTGTAAATAACACAGGCTTTTGAATTTGAGATTTGCTTCCTCGGGCTGAACAAATCATCCAGCGACGGCTTCTGCATTATAGAAAAAGACAAATGGCAAAATTATATATAACATTTTTTAATGTCCAATCATTCTTACAGTATGGTTATGGGGGCTATTGTGTGAAGCAGAGAGAATGAAGAGTTTTCACAGCTATGCGAAAGGAGTTTTTTTAGAAACAATGGAAGCGACACATGGGGGATGGATGGTGAGCGCCTGGTGGAATAATGAGGCTATTTATTCCCTCTAACGGGAACAGTGAGAGTTCAGGGGTAGACTGTGTAGAGCCTTCTAGAGAGTTTCTCTAAGCTGCGACCTTCCTGTAAGGTACAGTAATCTCAAATCGGCTTCTGGTGTGCACTGTTTATACACGTTTGTGTGTTTATGCATATATGCACATTTACATGTGTAGTACAGTACAACACCCCCTGGCAAGAATATGCATCCATATAGTGGTGCATTTCTGGGAGCAGTTAAATATTATATAATTTGTTAATTCTGAACAAAAACATTCATATGTAACTTTTCTTATTTTTCAGCTTTAGCCCCTCTTATAATTCCCTTTATGTTTCTCTTTCATCTTCACTACCCATTGGATTTTCCTCCATAACCACTTTCTTCTCTTTTCCCACTGTGAGCTGTTCCGATCACTAACAAACCTGCGTTTCCTTCTCCAGTTATTTCAACAGTTTTTCTGTATCATCTCCTCTTGACCTTTCCTCTCTATCTAACTCCCTTAATGTCTAAATATATAATTTGCCTTCACATCTTTTATGAGGATGGGCATGGCGCAGCCAAACGGCTTCACTTTAAATGAGGCAGAGGCATCCCCTTTCTGTTAAAGACTGGAGCAATAAATCTTCCAGAGTGCAATCAATCAGGAATCCAACCCTCCTTTGTCTACTAACTGGTGGGTAGCCAGAGGCACTGACCCCTGACCTTGCTGGTGTCAGTGGTATTGTCACTGCTGGGAGAAGATGCAGGACCACATGATTGGAGTGTTTGATAGATTGTCAGAGATGTACTCCTGATGTACTGCAGTTGTTTTTAACTGGGTTTATTGCATCTCTTGGAGCAGGTCTTCTTCTTTGTAGTGTAAATGGAGTTGCTATCTGCCTGACCTTTCCAGTCCCACCTTGGACTGCAGGGTTGTGCAAGGTAAAGAAAAGGGCCAGTATTATCACTTGTTCCCATTAGTTGATCAAATGTTTGTTCAAACCAATGAAAACCTCCCTGGCTTATTGTAATGACAAAAAAACAAAAAAAACCCCAAAACAAAAAAAGTGTCCACAGTAAAAATAATGGAAAAATATACATGAAGAAAAGCAAAATGAGCCGTTATCCTCACGGGAATTGTGATGTTTTTTTGAGTTTGTGCTCTCTTTGTAGATATAGTCCTCCTTTAGATTTTCCGCTGGGTGACAAGAATATAAATACAAGCTTCAGGAAGTAGCACTGTGATACATGCACGCTGCGGAGGATAAATGTGTGTGCGCATGTGTTTTTGCATGACTGTGCGGGAAAGAAAAAGATTAGGAGGAAAGAAAAAAACAGAGACAGCAAACTCTGTAGTTCTAACTGTAGTTATTAAAAGTGAAGATGTCGCTGTCTACACGGGCGCATTGCTACATACAATATTTTAACCATGTGAATCAAGCACCCTAATTTTTGCATTCATGCTTGCGAGCAACAAGCTTGCCTCTGTATATCTGGCTTATGCCAAGAGTCTGCTGTAAGCGCGATTGCTGTTATGCATCATGCAGCACGGTAGAAGTCAATCAAGGATCACAAATCTTGAATCCTCTGAACAATGGCAGCAAAGCTCTGTGTTAATGTGATCATATTTCTTTTTTTATGATCATAAATAATCTGTAACAAGCAAGCTGTGACTTCATTATAACAAATGTACTAGTGCATCACAAAAAAAATTAATGATTACACAGCCTGGGCTTATCATTATTTGGCAGTACAAATAATTGTTAATGTACTTTTTACTCCCTGCATTTTAACATAAATATCTGTGTTTTTTACTCCTGGCATGTTCAAAACAGGCTCATGACTTTAGCCTTCATCAAACCAATCTAAGCCTAAATGAAGGGAACAATAACACATAAAAGACAATCCTATTGGTATATCCGGGAGTTATCACACACAAAGAGAGACTTAAAAAATTTTTTTAAGAGAGATCATGCCAAGAGGGCAGCAGACATTGCAACAAATATAACATCACAGTTCTACGAAGGACTGAATTGATTATAATGTGGGTATAATAGCGCAGAGTCATCAAGGTTCTTGTAAAACATTGTAGTTTATTTATTTCATAACCTTTTCATAAATCCTGTCGACTACAGTTTCAAGCAGAGATATTACACATAAAAAAAAAAAACACAAAGAAATTTCAGAAAATATTTTTTGGCAGTTGATCAGTTTTTGGTGCAGTGGTTCATACAATGTGGTTGCAGTAAGTTCAGTTAACTCTGCACAAACATAGCTGATAGAAATGCCCTTCAAAGAGCGTTTCTTTACTTACTTTACTTTGTGTATTTCAGTGTGAGTAAAGAACTTGAACCAGTACGTCAACTTTTACCAGAGTATTTTTTAATATCGAGAAGTATCTGTAGTTCTACTTAAATACAGAATGTCTGTACTTTTGCCACCTCAGGTTCAGGAGCGGGTTGATATTAGGAATGACAGTTGGAGAGCGTTTCCTGAAGACGTCTGTGCGCGATGGCTTTTGATGCACCCACACCAGCCACAGTCCAGTAGTTGTAAAGCTCTCCCAAGTTCTTAAAGATAAAAAAAGATAAAAGCTTCTCTTCCATCAACTTCCAGTCGGCTTTCCATCGGTATTCTTTAATATAGCCCTCTGCAAACAGCCATCCTTTCTGAGGCTTACCCACCCTCCTGCAGGGTGACAATGATTGTCATCTGGACAACTGTCGAGTCAGCAGTCTTCCCCATGATTGTGGTTGGGTGTACTGAACCAGAACAAGCAATACATGGTATTTATACTGTTTGAATAGTACATTTTTCACACTCATAATGAAATATTTTGCAATATTGTATTTTCATGATATATAGGCTGCAATAAAAAAAAAAAAGGTTTTTCAATATTTCACTTTACACAATAAATACAGAATAAGTGCAAGTTTACTTTTTTGAATTAAATGGTTTATATGTAACAAACAGCTGTTGCTTAATCCGCCATGTATGTGACGAGTGAGGCACTGACACATCTGCAGTCGGATGAGTCAGTGAAGCTTATATTTCAATATTAATTATGCTAATGATTAATTATGCTTTAATCAACTCCATACTGTTCAACAATGATGGCAAGAAAAACAAAATTTTAAATGCAAGGTCAAACTATTTTTTGGATACTATTTTTGAACTTGTTGTCCTTGGAGTGGTTACCTTGAAGATGGGGATGACATCTGTACATGTTCAGTTACTTGTCTTCAAAGCCACATAGGTTCTATCAGTTTGCAATTTCAATGGGGCCAAGTTGGTTGTGAAGTTATGACAATATGATGATTAACTGAGATATAGGCAGAAATCGCAAAATTCTTGCCAACTAGAGAAATTCCCATTAAGATAGAAATTCACATTAAGTACTAACAGTCAGTCTAGCTTTTTAAATTAAACAGCATATTGGTAGTCATATTGTGTAAACAATGATCAAAATGAATGAATAAATAAAACAAAGACAAAGAGGAGCCTATAGAGAACGTATAGAGCTCTTCTTGTAAAAGAAGAAGAAGAATAAACAGCCTTTACTGTCCCACAGAGGGGAAATTTGGGTGTAACAGCAGTCGCAGTTATTATAAATATAAATATAATAATTTACATTATTAAAGAAAAGGAATATATATATATAAAAACAAACAAGATCACTGCAGTCAGTCCAAGTCAGGGCATCATTGTTTGGAGGTAGGTTGCCTCCCACCAGGTGACCTGGGCAATCATCTTGCGATTGAAAGTGGTCGCCCTGAGCCAGAGTTCGAGAGTGTTGCAGACTCAATCTGTGAGTGACCAGCTGATCGGTTCGCCTTTTGCTGCCAAAACAGCCCTGACCCATTGAGGCATGGACTCCACTAAACCCCTGAAGGTGTGCCGTGGTATCTGGCACCAAGATGTTAGCAACAGATCCTTTAAGTCCTGTACCTCCATAGATCAGGAGGCCTCAATAGATCAGACTTGTTTGTCCACAGAATGGACAAACAAATGGATTGAGATCTGGGGAATTTGGAGGCAAAATCAACACTTTAAACTCACTGTTGTGCTCCTCAAACCATTTCTGAACCATTTTTGTTTTGTGGCAGTGTGCATTATCTTCCTGAAAGAGGCCACAGCCAAGTACTATTTCCATGAAAGGGTGTACGTGGTCTGCAACAATGCTTAGGTAGGTGGTATGTGTCAAAACAACATCCAAATGGATTGCAGGACCCAAGGTTTCCTAGCAGAACAGTGGCCAAAGCATCACACTGCCACCTTCTTACATTGCTCCATGGTCTAGTTCTGATGCTCACATGCCCATTGTTGGTTCTTTCAGCAGTTCACAGGGGTCAGCATGAGAGACCCTGACTGGTCTGCGACTGTGCAGCCCCATATGCAACAGACCGTGATACACATAGGTGTAGGAGCTGAAGGGGACGTCTGCCCCCCCCACCCCCCCCGAATATTGGAGTGAGGTGCATTTTTCCCACCCTCACATGCTTTTATTTTGAAGGCACAACTGCACCGCACAGGCCAGCCTTTGCTTCTCATGTGCATCAATGACCTTTGGCTATCCACGATCCTGTCGCTGTTTCACCATTGTTACTTCCTTACGCCACTTTTGATAGATACTTGCCACTGCAGACCAGGAACACCCCACAAGAGCTGCAGCTTTGGAGATGCTTTGAGAATTTGGTTCTTGTCAAACTTGCTCAAATCCCTGCACCTGCCCATTTTTCCTCCTTCTAACAAATCAACTTTGAAGATAAAATATTCACTTGCTACCTAATCTATACCACCCACTACCAGGTGCCACGATGACGGAATAATTGGAGTTATCCACTTTACCAGTCAGTGGTCATAATGTTATGTTTGACCAGTGTATAGTTTGCATCTTCTTTGTGCCTCAACTGTTTGCAAGCAAACTATTCCTATAGGGATTTAAGCTGCATCAGTCAATACATCATAGTCCTGAAGACAATTATAACTTTAATACGAGCAGATTTCTGGACAGTGGAGTCTGTTATTTCTATTGGTCGTCAGAGAATTGAGTGTAGCTGTAGGAAGTTTTCAAGTCTTGATCAGTCATATCACAGTTGTGTGATAAATTTCACTCAGGCAATCAGGAAACAAAAGATTTAATTTCTGTGAAACACACTATCAACACAAATACTTCAGTACTTCAAGCTCGAGCAAAAGATTAAATCTAAGAACAAATCTGTGCAGTACTGCTCTGAAATGATGCCATCTACAGTCCTCTGCTCCATAAAACCATCACTGACATCAGTGGGACCAGCTTTTTTCTGAGGAGAAACTGTATATTTGGTGTCAAGTGTGTGATTTACCATTTTATGTATATGCTTCTCTTTATTTAAATGTGGGTCTTGGATTTTTCATCTTGCTATAGATCCTTTTTTTAAAAAAATTGTCAGTCAATTAAACTATGGCAAGACAAATTCCACACTACAGCCTTCAGTTATGAGTAGTTGTGAATTGTGTCTCTGCATTTTCATCCTCCACTGCCCACACTTACACTGTCCTGTAAAGGCTAAGGCTTAAAGTTCTGCCACATTGGGCTTTGCAACTTTTGAAAAGGACCAAATCTCTTCACTAGTCAAAGAAATCCAAGCATTCTCTTTTCCCCCAAACCCTCAGGAAAGCTGAGTGTTTGAGAAGCAGGGGACATTTGAGAACATCAAATTATCTGCGAAGAAGTTTTTTTGAAGAGCACTTGCTGTTCTAACGACTCCCCGGGGGGGTTGGCTGTAAAGTAAAACTGAAGCGATGCAGCTGTGACTGCAGCTCTTTCTGTGTTTTTAGTTGAGGTGTGAAAAGGATGTGCACGGGCAGAGTAAAAGATGAGAGACAAACTGAGGACTTTGCTCCCCAGTAGCAATTGTGCAGCTTATATAAAACTCTGATATAAGCAATAAGTAGAATATTGCTTGTCTCAAAAACCTTCATTATTAAGAGCTGTTCAAGGTCATTAAATAATCAATTTATTAATTGCTGCAAAATAAATAAATAAATAATACATTTTTTTGGCAGTGGCACCATGAAGCACTGGCTGGTGGAGGTTTGGGTACCATGAGACAATGATCTCTGTGCGTGTGTGTGTGCGTGCATGTGTTTCATCATGAAAGCTAAAATAGTAGCGTAGATAAACATTAAACATATTTTAATCGGCAAAACTTTGTGACAAAAATACAATGGAGATAAACCTTTTAATCTTTGAATCTTTGAATTGCCACAGGGGTGTAAAATCAAACACCGAGCCACGCAGTCTGCCTTTACAAACATTTGTGAAAAAATGGGCCATTCCTAAAGAGTGCACTGAATTCAAGCAGGGTACTGTAATAGGATGCCACCGTAAGTGATATCCCTTTATGCCGTGGTGTAGCTCTCAGGCAGCAAACCACATTTTTTCTATTTACACTACCCCTTAAAATTTCTATTTATTTTTTTTATTTGACACAAGACACTATTTGGTAAAATGAGGAGTGGAAGAGGGTTTGATCAATCCTTTCAGGGATCAAATCCCTGAAAAGCTAATGCTAACACTTATATAATTTTTATATTTACATAAATATCTGAAGAAGTATTTTTCTTTATTTAAAGACAGATTTTGCTTTCATTTATTTACTGAAACATATTTTTTTTGGTTAGTGTTTTCAAGACAACATGATCCAGTTATGCATTATTTCTCAGGGCAATAAAGTAGTGCTTCTAAACTCTGGACCTTGTCTTTTTTTAACTTCTTCCCTGGTCCAAAACACTTGATTCACATGTCATCAGACAGCTACGGCATTTAATACCCAGTTGATC